>LR751433.1:0-86488 GCA_902729485.2 Mus minutoides | reverse complement strand
TCCTCTCCTCTCCTCTCCTCTCCTCTCCTCTCCTCTTCTCCTCTCTTTTCTTCTCCTCCCTTCTCTTCTCTTCCCCTGTCACTCTCCTCTTCTTTCACTTTCACTCTCTCTCCTCCTCTCGTCCTCCTTAATATTTGATTAACTTGTATAAGATAAATTTTCTGCAGATAATATGTTTGCAGTCTAGTATACATACACTCACACATATAAATGTAGACAAAGTCTCAAGAGTACTTTCCTTTTCACTTATGAAAAGGATGATTATTAACCTTACCAATGTTTTTATAATTAAGGATGGCATAGAGTTATTTATTTTTACTATAAATGGACTAAGTCAGAAACCTCACCATTGTAACCACATTTTCTGATGAAACTATTCTCCGTGTATGTCAGAGAGATGATGATTTATTTTGATCTACATTTCTATATGTATGATTATGGTTTTTTATAACTACACTATTTAGTAAAATGATACATGGGCATAGTCTTGCTTGCACAAATTGGAAAATAATGGCAAATTGTAAAAGGCTATTTAAAGAATTTGAAAAACTATTATAATCCAAATCAGTTACAAACTCAATAACTAAAGAATCAGAAACTATGCAACTTCCAAAATTTTATAACATGATTTGACTTTATAATTTCATGGGGAGCTATTTTGCAATGCATACATACATATATAAATAAATAGATTAGTTATACATACAGTTACCATATGACATAAAGTTAGTACTCAAATATATCCATAATTATTACATTGCAAATTTAAAAATAATTCTTCATCTAAATACATGGCGTAAAATGTTATCCAACCACCACTTCTTAAACTAAGTTAACAAATACTATTCAATACCTCTTAAATTTTAGTTGTTTATTATTTGAAAAACATAATGAAGAAATTTTCTAGTAATATTTTTATTAGATTTTTAAATTTACATTTCAAATGTTATCCCTTTTCCTATTTTTACAAATACTCAGTTCACTATAATGAAGTAGCAGAAAATGGCTTTAAAAATGTTCGCCAGAACTCTACCACTTCAGTTCCAAAACCTTAGTACACCTTCCTCCTGCCTGTCACTTACAATGGTGGGCAACTTTAGTAGGTTTACACTATTCAATGTCTTATTAACATCTAAGATTACTTTTAACTTTTAGAAATAAGATCACATAGTATATTAAAGTGGAAGAAGTTCATTTTGGTCATATTGGGGGTTTGTTGCCAGAAAGAGAAGAATGTGAGTTTCACATCATGTGATTATTTTATTCTAACCAATAAAGTATGCTAATCTAAACCAAATAAATGTAACCCTTAGCTTTGAAAAATAGGCCAGTTTTCAGCCAATATTAAATTAGGGTAAAATAAAAAGAAGTAGTATATAAAGTGCCCTTCTCTATTATATTGTTTATGGTTTGTTCTTTTATAAAACCCTTTACTCATGCACCCAAATCCTAGGCTCATTCTGGGACACAGTGTGTTCACCAGAAAAGCAGAGTGTAAAACATGTAGGAGAGGAGATAGAGGAGGTTTCTCCAAGATCAGAAAGCAAATATACATTTTTAAGTGTTAAAAGATTTATCTGCCACATACACACACACACAAAATATTATGTTTAGATTAGAGGTTTCAAGTGTAGTTCAACCCTTTGAAACTTTACAAGTTATTTTTCCCCATTGCACATAAAATACATAGTAGTTTTGTAACAAATCTTTATGAAAGTCTGTATATACAAGAGTAGCTTTTGACAACTTTTCATTATTATATTGAATTCAATATCCCGTTTTTCAACATATGATATTCGACATGTAGTGATTAAGAGATGTTAAGATTAGTTTAGTAATTTTCACTTCAGTGTACAGACACAAATTTACACCAATATCCACATTATATATGAGTACAATTTTACTGGAATTGTAAAAATAATCTAATATATAAACATAAATAATGTACATGTGAATTACATATAATAATGGTATTATATATTCACAGATAATGTGTATATGACACAATTTTAATTCTGCAGTATTTTAAAAACTAATATTTTTTAGATTCCTTCCTTTTCATGTCATAAGACACTAAAGTATTTCAAATAACATGATTTTGAGTTGCACTAAACTGCACAGTGACTAGTTCAGTTATAATGAGGTTACGTATTTGAAAATACTAAATAAGAAAAAAGAAGAAACACATAGAATCTTTCTGGGTTGTGTTTTTCATTTTTGCCACACTGTTGACATTGTTTTTTTTTTTAATGAATATTTTGTCTGACAATATGTGTATTGCCTTTTTATCAAGCATTTACCTTTGTTATCAGTGGGCTAAAGTAAAAATATCACATTATTCTGCTATTAATTTTGCCTATTGGTGTCATCAAAAATACAACATACCCTGACCGATTTATCAATGTGAAGGTTAAGCACTTACTCTATGACATCTCAAACACAATCTGATGATAGGCATGAATAGAGGTAAATTCCCTAAGGTTTGTCAGTTAATAAAGGAATGCAAACATGCTGTCTCATCAGACACTGTTGTGCACAATGTGAACCAATCAGAGCCAATTAAATTAAAGTTTGTATCATGAAAATGGAAGAAAAAAGGACATGGGAATTATTAATGGGAAAATCCATACTTTTCAATCTTTTGATACTTTGAAGACTGGAACACTTCATAAAAATAAGCCATATTATATAGCTCAACAGAATAATGCTGCATAGAATGTATGCTGCACCATCAAGGCAATAAACAAAAAACCTAACACTTTAATTAAACAATAGACTGAGGATATGTGTTATTATTGTTAGGACATAGGAACCTAGATTCAGTTCGTTTACCACAGAGAAATCCAGGGAGGAAAGAAAAGGAAGAGGAGCAGGAAAAGAGGGAGGGGGAAAGGTGATGAGTGAGATGAGCAGCAAGTTTGTTTGAGGGGAATAAAATTTAGAGTTAGGAGACAGTTTAGTCATTTAAAGAACGAATAACATGAATATTGAATAACAATGACAGTGTGATGGAAAAGGGAGAAGTTGGTGTTAACATACTGGGCACATAATATATATTCAGTGGCATCTTAAGAGCTACTGACAGATGAGTAGAATGAGAGTTATACTTCAAGGATTAATGTGCTTCTCACTCACATCCACAATCCTAAGAGCATTCACTATGAAGAGATTTGGAAATCCTCTCCTTGTAGTTCACTGAAATGCCAATGGCTCATGCAAGAACGATCACCTTGCTGGTGGGTAGAGTATTATATTGATTTATAATTCCACTAATAAATACAGGTTAGATTCATTTCTTTCTAGCAGTAGCCAACAAAATAGAAATAAGATGAAACAAAGTTTATAATTTTATATTTTCCTGGTATTGTATAAATGCTAGCAGCTAGGCCTGAATAAAATGCTTGGCATTTACTCTGATTTATGTTCATTTGTATTTACATATTTCCATTTTTTTCTACCCAGTATGCATTTGTGTGAGTATTTTGCTATGCTTTTTCAAGACAAAGGTTGTCATGCACCTTTTATCTTTATACATTAAAAAAAAAATTCTTTCAAATATATCATAGTTTCTGGAAAGGTGTTTTACAAAGAGATATCTCTGAAGGATCCACACTAAAAAAATGAACAGGACATTTGCCTATATTATCTCACTGTCATCTGTTCTAATTTTACAGACTTATACTCAGAGTATCTTCCAAATACACATTTGTGGATCATTGTGTTAGTATATATTTATCTTTATTTAGTCTGTTGCAGCTCAGTGGAAAGACTATTATTGTTATTAATCTCAGTGTTCCTCAGCTTTTTTCTTTTCTAATGAATACTTTAACCTGCCCATAGAAGTGTCCCAGGTGTGGCTGCTGTGTAACCTGTGCATCATGTGTTGTCACTTGAGGTTTTGATCTTAGCCTTTCTGATTGGTGTAAGGTGAAATCTCAGTCGTTTTGATTTGCATTTCACTGATCACTAAGGACTTTGAACATTTCTTTAGGTGTTTCTCAGCCATTCAAAATTCCTTCGTTGTGAATTCTAGGTTTAGTTCTATACCCCATTTTTTGATAGGGTTGTGTGTGTGTGTGTGTGTGTGTGTGTGTGTGTGTGTTTGATGAGTAACTTCTTTGCTTGTTTGTTTGTTTGTTTGTTTTTTGAATATATTTATTGTGTGTATTATTCATGTCTTATTTTTAAGGCATTTTTTATTAGATATTTTCTTCATTTACATTTCAAATGCTATCCCAAAAGTCCCCTATACCCTCACCCTGCCTTGCTCCCCAGACCACCCACTTCCACATCCTGGCCCTGGCATTTCCCTGTACTGGGGAATATGATCTTTGCAATACCAAGGGCCTCTCCTCCACTGATTGCCCACGAGGCCATCCTTACTACTTGAGTTCTTTATATGCTATTGGTATTAGCCCTCTATCAGGTGTGGGGTTAGTGAAGATTTTTTTTCCCCAATAGTTAGGTTGCCGATTGGTCTTATTGACTATATCCTTTTCCTTACAAAAGCTTTCTAGTTTCATGGGCTCCCGTTTATTATCAATTCTTGATCTTAGAGCATGAGCCATTGGAGTTCTGATTAGGAAATATCCCCCTGTGTCAATGAGTTCATGGTTCTTTCCCAATTTGTCTTCTATTAGATTCAGCCTATCTGGTTATATGTTGAGGTGTTTAATCCACTTGGACTTGAACGTTGTGCAAGGTGACAGATTTGGGTCTATTTTCATTCTTCTCCATACAGAAAGGCAGTTAGAAAAGCACCATTTGTTGAATATGCTGGTTTCTTCTTAAGGATCAATAGGAAACACATTTCATAGCAATCTCAGCACTGAGCCGTGATTCTGTGCTTTAGAATCTTGTACTCTTTATCCAGACCTGTACTAGTTACATGTTACCTTCTTCCCTTCCATCATTTTTCTTTCCTCTCTGACTGAGATGATGGCATTTTTCATGATGTCTTCTTAGAAATACAGAAGGATCATTTTTCTCAAGACTATCAACATAATATATAAAAAAAGGAATTAATGTTCATTTTCAGACTTACTTTTTTCTACTTTCAAAATCCTAGTGACTTGCCTGGAATTAGAGATCACATACCTTATCTACTCAACTGTACATTCAGTATCTACCCCTTAAGTCCTGTTAGAGTATTACCTCTAACATTTAATCTATTTAATATGCTAATTGTAACATCCTTTTACTAATGAGTATGTTGATATACTCTACCTGATCAAACATTAGTTCCTTTTTACTAGATACAAATATGCCAATTGAGCAAGTAGGAACAGAGTCTCATATTGTAGCCAGGTTCCAGTACAACTCATGGAAATCCTCTCTTTTTGGCATCCCAAATATAAGGATTATAAGTGTGAGCTCATGTGAAATATCACTTAAGTGTATTACTTCAGAGTGATGTTGGAGCTCTCTGATTGCTAAAGCGGGTCTATGGAAAACATGTCAAGTTCATGAGGAGGAGTGAGGAGCTCTCTGGTAAGGAAGGAGTAAGTTCAGAACTTTGCAGTTGACTGAGTTTAGCAAGAACCATTTACTATTTAACAAGCAAAATAACTTTTGCTGTGGTAGGCTTATCCACAGATTATTATATGTATAGTAGGTTTTCTTATACAATACCATATTTTGAAATATCTCTTATGTAAATTCTGCTCGACATAAAAATGAATATGATTTCTATGAGTTAACACTCAATTCATGTCTTCCTACCATACTTGGCACACACTTGTACTTAGGTAATGGGTTCCTCATTGAAAACATGCATCAGAAGAGGAAGAATAGGAAGTACAAGGCAGACATTAGTGTGGGAAAGCAATGAAGGCTCCTTGCACTGGCAGTGCACTTTTTCCCTGTTAGACCATCTGTTAGCGTCTGGATTTGCTATCTGGCAGGAATTATATTTTTCATTGTCCTCAATGGCCTCTGGATTGTCCTTTCTGGAAGGCCTGTTTTGCTCCATTATGTGCTTTGTCCACATGTGAGCTTGGCAGTGGAACAGATGTCCTTTATAGGACTGAAAGCATTAAAATGGTGCTCTAATGGATGGAGGTTTATTGTTCTGAAGACGTTCAGGCTAAGCTTCAAATATTTTAATTTGGGTTTTATTTTGTTTCTTGCAATGAGATTTAAACAGAGAAAACATTAAAATAATTCTTGTATATTTGACTTTTTCTACTATCCATTGGAGGATGTACACACTTGTTATATGTGAAATTGTAAGGAATTTGTGATATTTCCCTATCTTGTATGAAGACGAGAGAGAGGAATATAGATTAGTAGATTTAAGTAGCCAGCTTCCTAGGTACCTAGATGCAAGACAAACAGATAGATGATAGAGACCAATATACAAAATTACACACACAAACACACACACACACACACACACACACACACACACACACTCACACACACACACACACACACACACACACACACTTATTCATAGGCTCACAATTATACAAGCTAAAATATTAGTGTCTATTTTTAATTTTGAAAGCAGTTTTAAATTCCATAACAAATGCATGTTTGCCTTTTATTTATTAATTAATTTTTTTACACTTCAGGTTTTAATCCCCCCAGTCCACCCTCCTATGACTGTTGCACATCCCATACCTCCTCTTCACCCCCTGTCTCCACAAGGATGTCACCACCCGCCAACCCCAACCCAAACTGACCTATAAACACCAAGGGGCCTCCAGTCAGTCTATTGAGGGTTAGGTGTATCTTCTCTTTTTGAACCCAGACAATGCCATACTCTACTGTATATGATTTGGGGGCCTCATATCAGCTGGTATATGCTGCCTGGTTGGTGGTCCAATGTTTGAGAGATCTCCAGGGTCTAGGTTAATTGAAACTGCTGGTCCTACTACAGGGTTGCTCTCCTCCTCAACTTCTTCCAATCTTTTCCTAATTCAACCACAGGGGTCAGCAACTTCTGTCCATTGGTTGGGTTCAAATATCTACACCTGACTCTCAGCTGCCTGTTGGGTGTTCTGGAAGGGAGTCATGATAGGTCCCTTTTTGTGAGCGCTCCATAGCCTCAGTAATAGTGTCAGGCCTTGAGCTCTCCACTTGAGCTTGACCCCATTTGGGCCTGTTGATGGACCTTCTTTTCCTCAGACTCTTCTCCATTTCCATCCCTGGAGTTCTCTCAGACAGGAACAATCATGGGTCAGAGTTTTGATTTTGGGATGGCAACCCCTCACTCTCTTGATGCCCTGTCTTCCTACTAGAGGTGAGCTCTATAAGTTCCCTCTCTCCACTGTAGGGCATTTCATCTAAGGTCCCTCCCTTTGATTCCTGAAAGTCTCTTACCTCCTAGGTCTATGGTACATTCTAAAGGGGCTCCCCCAATCTCCTACTTCCTGAAGTTGCCTATTTCCATTCTTTCTGCTGGCCCTCAGTGCCTCAGTTCTTTTCCCTCACACAATACCAGGTCAGGTTCCCTTCTTCCCACCCACCTCTACTTTCCCTTCCAGGTCCCTCCCTCCATTCCCCCTTGTGATTGCTTTCTTCAACATCCCAAATGGAATCCATTCTTGGGCCCTTCAGCTTGTTGACATTTCTGAGTTCTGGGGACTATATTGTGGGTATTTTGTACTTGATTGATTGATTGATTGATTGATTGATTGATTGCTAATATCTGTGGAGTAGTGGGCTGCACATAGACAGCCTGATCTCCAATCAAGCAAAGGTCTGGAATCCCAGAGAACCAATGCGTTGTGATTTCCACATATATGGGACTGAAAGTGTTTGATCATGTCTCCTGGACCCTTGACTCCTATTGAAGTCACCGCTGCCACAGCCCCTGTAGGAGAGGTGTGTGGCTATTAGTCCTTTAGGAGCAGCACCAAGGTTTTCCACAAGTAAATAAGGTTTCACCCAAACTCTCAGTCCAAGCCAATGAGAGGTACCTGCTCTTGAACCGTGAATCACTCTTAAAACTGTATATAAATCCTAGCAAGGATTTGACAGCAGGTACCTCTCATTGGCTTGGACTGAGAGCTTGGGGGATAGCCTAGTTCCATTTTTTGTTTGTTTGTTTGCTTGTTTGTTTTTTAAGTACCTTCTCTATTTACATTTCAAATGTTTCCCCTTTCCTAGTTTCCCCTCCAAAAATCCTTTACACTCTCCCCCTTCTCACTGCTCCCCAACCTAACCACTACTGCTTCCTGGCCCTGGCAGTCCCCTAAACTGGGGCATAGGACCTTCACAGGACTAAGGGCCTCTCCTCCCATTGATGATCTACTAGGCCATTCATTGCCACATATGTAGCTAGAGCCACAAGTCCCTCAATGTGTTTTCTTCGATTGGTGGTTTAGTCCTAGGGCGCTCTGCATGTACTGGTTAGATCATATAGTTCATCGTAGGGGGCTGCAAACCCCTTCAGCTCCTTGGGTACGTTTTTCTAGCTCCTTCACAGGTGACCCTTGCTCCAACTCATTGATGACTGTGAGCATCTACTTCTGTATTAGCCAGACACTGGCAAATCCTCTCAGGAGACAGCTATCTCAGGCTCCGGTCAGCAAGCTCTTGGGTCTGCGTTTGGTGGTGGTTTATGGGATGTATCCCAAGGGTGTGCAGTTTCTGGATGGTCATTCCTTCAATCTCTACTCTGAACATTGCCTCTGTAATTCCTGTATTTTGTTCCCTCTTCTAAGAAGTATCGAAGTATCCACACGTTGGTCTTCCTTCTTCTTGAGTTTCATGTGTTTTACAAATTGTATCTTGGGTATTCTGAGCTTCTGAGCTAATATCCACTTATCAGTGAGTGCATATCATGTGTATTCTTTTGTAATTGTCTTACCTCACTTAGGATGATATCATCCAGATCGATCCATTTTTCTAAGAATTTCATGAATTCATTGTTTTTTATAGCTGAGTAGTACTCCATTGTGATGTGGAGAGAGAGGAACATTCC
Source organism: Mus minutoides (assembly GCA_902729485.2). Classification (NCBI taxonomy): domain Eukaryota; kingdom Metazoa; phylum Chordata; class Mammalia; order Rodentia; family Muridae; genus Mus; species Mus minutoides. The sequence continues at coordinate 77,556 of LR751433.1, read as the reverse complement.
TCCATTGCTGGTGGCATTGCAAGCTGGTACAAAAATTCTGGAAATCAGTTTGGTGGGTCCTCAGAAAATTGGATATAGTACTACTGGAAGATCCAGCAGTACCACTCCTGGGCATATACCCAGAAGATGCTCCAACTTGGAATAAGGACACATGCTCCACTATGTTCATAGCAATCTTATTTATAATAGCAAGAAGATGGAAAGATTCCAGATGTCCCTCAAAGAGGAATGGATACAAAATATGTGGTACATTTACACAATGGAGTACTACTCAGCTATTAAAAACAATGAATTCATGAAATTCTTAGACAAGTGGGTAGATCTGGAGGATATCATCCTAAGTGAGGCCTAGTTTTTAATAGCTGAGTAGTATTCCATTGTGTAAATGAACCACACTCTCTGTATCCATTCTAGATTCCATAATGCTATTGTTTTTCCTTCTGTCCCAATACTCCAAAGATAATGTCATGAAACTGGAAGAAACCCTGTATGTCACCCTTCATCACAGCAGAACTCCAGTGGTGCACTTTGAATCTCATGCAGAATGTGAACTATCTACCATTCTACTATGAACATCACATTCTTAAATTTTATAAAGACATAAAAGTATGCCTTATTTCATTTAGTATTTTAAGAATAAAAGGATTTAAAATTTAGTCCATGAAGTTCCAAGTAAATCTTCCTTTAAATGTGACCAAGTACCAATACCTTTGATGAAAGTTTCCAGAAAACTCCCTATCAACCAACATTTCAAATAAAAAGAGCTAAGTAGAAGAAAGAATACATTCTCTGGCACTATATCATTCCATTTCTCTTGCTCAGAAAACTCCAAGTGGCTGTGAAGACATCCTTATATCCACCCTATTGTCTTTTTAAAATGATAATAATATATAAAATCTCCCAGACATGGGCCTCTATCCACAGCCCCATCCTTACTAATATTAATATTAACAATTAGAAATACTCTTTAAAGGATAAGTTATTGTTAAGAAGAATTTGTTGTTCATCCAGAAAAATACCTCTTATTTGACTGAGAACTCAATAAAGCTGATTGATTGGAATGACCAAAGACTTCCTCCTCCTGAGCTACCTGGGAGCCAGTAATTCAGCTGCTTTGGTGTGAGCAGCATGTATACCCAACAATGTTCCATATTGTTGGCGTGCTCTAAGTGGATAAGTGCAATCTGTCTTTAAGGAGGCCGTCCTTTACTTAATTACAGCCATTGGTTCCATTTAGGCTATTATTCTACTTTACAAATCTCTACTTGTTAGCAGGCATAATTAAAGCACTATACAGTTTTTTTGTCTTAAGTATCCTGATCACAGAGTTATAGGAATAAGGTGCTAGCAGGATTGATTTCCTACTCTGTCTCCCTCCTTGACAAGTGGAAATTTGTGTTGTTTTCTTTTCCTTTTGACTTTTCCTTTGTTATTTTTATGATGAAAACATACATAATTGATTCTTCTCATGAGACCATCCTGAATGAGGGCTTAATTGATGATCATTTTCACAGACTTTCCTCTTTCAAAGCTCTAGTTTCATTTTGGTTCATTTTCTAAAATACTATAGATTAAGACTTTCTAAAAGTCACTTTAATAAAATGAAATTTAACTCATAATAATATCATAACTTATCATTTATAACTTCAACAGTATATGATCTGCCCTATAAGAGAACACCAAAAAAAAAAAATTACTATGCTTCTCTACAGTGTTATAGGGTCAAATTATGTGGTCTGTCATGTGAGTCTTTGCCATCTGTTGTTGGACCATATCCACTAAGCCAGTGGCTTTTATTATTTAACTTCCATCAAAAGAGTTAAATGTTAAGATCTGTATTAACTAAGAGTAGATTTAAATCTAAACAACAAAGATGTTCAAATAAATATTAAAAAAGAAACTTATAGCTTTAAAAGTAAGGTCACCAATCATACAGATTGGCTTCTCTCTGCATCTTCTGAGGTACTAAATCTATTTGTTTTGCTATTTCACTATGAAAAGTTCAATTTTTAAGGCTGACATTGTGTCCAAGCCAGAGCCACTGGGAAAGGATGAAGGGTGATGAGGACTTTGCTGTCATCATTTAAAAAAAAAAATCTTGAGTTTTTGTCACAAAATTCTACATTCATTTCATTAGCCATACAAAGTAAATTGATTCACACACAGCCACAGGGGAGGAAGAGGACATCCTTTTCACTCTTGGTCACAAACGTCTAGCTGAAAAAGAAATGAGAGAATATAGAGCATGGACTCCAGCCAGCATCCTATAAAATATAAAACATTGTAGTCCTAAAAGATTGGAAGAAAACATGAGCATTTTAATGATACACTGACCTAGGGTGAATACAAGGCAGTGAACCATGAAGCAGGCTTTCAAGTCAAGAAAAATAAAGAAACCAACAAAGATCATGGAGACTATTTGTGTGTTTTAAAATGATAGCAACTAGACAGACTTTGGTTCAATTCGATTTCCAGTGTCTTAATTAACCTCAAAAGACTTCCTCACAGTATCTTCTCTGCCTCTCTTTCTTTGTAGGTACTAAAATTTCTGGACCAATAAACGAAAGGGAATATTTTTTATGACATTGTTTTAATTTTCTTGGTGGAAGTTACAGATGGTTTTGATTATGAGATATTTAGAAATGTTGAAAATACAATACAAATCCAGTGTGACACATTCATAAGATGTGCAAACCTGCCATCATTTATAAGAAGGAATGCATCAACATTAATTCTAACTTCAGTAATATTAACCCAGAATTACAAGAGAAAAAAAAAAAAAAGCTAAAGCTAAGACAGAAAGTGAGAGATGAAGTTAAAGAGAGGCATGAATTTGGTTGAGAACTACTTGACTTAAAAAAAAAAAATACAGATCCTCATTGTCCTTCTTAATTCTTTGCTACATTCACAGCTTATCTACTTTTTCAAATATATAACGCTCTAATCAGGAAAGCACAATTTTATTATCTGGGTATCTTAAAATATTTTCTCAGTTCTAATGTTTCCTTCATTAATTGCCTTAGGTTTGGCATTTCCACTGACATTTTGGATCCATAAACTGTCTGTCTAACAAATATTTGGTTATTCGAATACTACAGGTGTATAGCCTAATATAACTGAAAGAAAAGCACTGTTTTATATCACCCAAATTATAAAATTATATTCATGGTATTTTGTTGTTTTTTGTTTATTGTTTATTTGACAATCCTCCTCTGGTAAATAGGCCTGAGGGAATATTACGTGTGAAATAATTTTATTGGGTCGTGCTCACTCCTGTGGCTCTCATGACAAATTACTGAAAAACATGTAGTTTAAAACAAAGGAATTTTTATCTGCAATTATGTAATATGTTAGGCTTTCCTAACCTTCTTCTGTATAGTTTTTCACTGCTTGCATTTCCCAGATTCAGACAGACAGTAGCATGTCTTGGCTTGTCACCATGTACTAATAATATCATAATGGAACTGCATTCTCTGTCTCCTTGTGCACTGTCAGAGTCTGTCTTCTTCTTCTTCTTCTTCTTCTTCTTCTTCTTCTTCTTCTTCTTCTTCTTCTTCTTCTTCTTCTTCTTCTTCTTCTTCTTCTTCTCTTCCTCCTCCTTTTCCTCCTCCTCCTCCTCCTCCTCCTCCTCCTCCTCCTCCTCCTTCTGTTGCTACTGCTTCTGCTTCTTCTATATAATGCCATTTTTTCTAGGAATTTGGAAGTCCCCATATTTATTTTAGATGTGATCTTAGTAGTGGAATGGCAATAATCTCGGAAGATTTGGATGAGAGATAAACATAATCAAAATACATTGTACTTTTTTAACAATTTCTTTAACTACATGTATATTTTTTTTCTTGAAATAAATTATCATTTGCTCCTTTCAAGGTTAAAGGAAGGCACTATATGGATGGCAATGACACTGAGCTCATTCCACTTTGTCCTTTAACCCCTCTAGATTCATTTACATCTCCAGATGTCTTAATTCATTGCCACAGGAATTTAAGTCCATAATCTCATTTATCTGCCATCAATTCATTCTTATACTTAAAAATGTTTTAGTGATACTCAGCATATGATAAACTCTCAGGCAATACCCCTGTTTCTGTATGGACATGTGAAACTGGAAAGTAAGGAGTTTGCTTTTAAATAAAGTAGCTGGGTTGTAATAGTTTAGCCATGTAATTGCCACCTCTCTTGAAATCTAGCATGATGGTTCTAATGGGTTTCAGAGCCACAGTGACTTTTTCTGGCCCTGCATGTGGTACAATTTTCTAAGGCAAAGCTCTCCCTCCTGTCTTCAGATTTCTTCTACCTATTTCTACTTACGGATTCACCAGTCTTTGTTTTCCTCAAGGAATCACACATATTGAAGCTAATTATACCTGTAGGTGTATTTCTGGCTTGGAGACATTAAAATGTCTAAAACCTTCTGTCAAGTCCTTGTGTTCTATTCCTGTCAAGCTGTTGGTATTTTGCTAAGATCCAATCTATTAGACAGGAGATTTGTCTACGTATATTCCCATACCCAATTTTATAATGGTGTCTGAGGAAATCCTCGAACAGTTTCACAATTTACCAAGATTTAATATCAGTTTTGTCCAAACTTACTCTACACATTTTTTTTTTTTTGCCAAAAAAGTCTTCAATGGCAAAACTTTCCAAATTATCAACCTTCACTTCATTTTGTTTGCACTTCTCTCTTTAACTTATATCTGACATTTATTTTGACAAGCTTGTGAAATAATGAGTCAGGTTGTCTTTGAGCAGTTTGCTGAGAATCTTCTCAGTTAAGGTTCACCATGTATTTGGCATTGTATAAAACAGGGCACCAAGAAATTACTGAGTACTATTGATGAAGCAAGAATTATCTTTCCTCCAGTTTGAAATGATATGCTTTTTATTTTCTCCTTAGCATCCTCCATTTAAAATTCATATTTTCTCAAACATTTACCATGTCAAAACCATTATTATGAACTAATACATCAGAAATCTGGTTATGCCTTAGTTTAGACAATCTGTCATATATACCAGAATATCTTTAAACCAATCTAAAACTATTTTTCATGGTTCTTGAAATTCATCCAGCCAATGCCAATGTCACAGCCAAAGTGTCATGTATTGCTTTCTAAGATTAATCAATTTTCCTAGCACCAAAATATTATATTTCAGTAATGGTATAAATTTTTACATTTTGGGGGATCTTTAAGCCATAAAAAATTGGAGCTAAAGTTAGACAGTGAGTTATCACGTCCCAAGTCCCACTATAAAAATCTTGAAAAAATTCCTTATATAGTTTTTAGGCTGCTGACATCGTTAGCTGATTGGTCTATGTGGCATCCCTCAATCCTTTGAATTTGGGGTAATATTGTTGCTTCCACTTCATGGCTTTCATTTATTTTTAAATGTTCTTTTTTTCTGTCACTCTAAGAGCATCCCTAGAATTTTCACTAAATTATCTTATCTATACTTATTTCCTTATCAAAAGAGCCCTGGTGTTTCATGACTACTGCTAAGTCTATTTGAGAACGAAGCATGCAAAGTTTCTAGCATGAGAATGGGGTGTATCATGTTGATAGCCACCATATGCATTACCACAGGAGCAAAATATCTGTATGGTAAAAGACAGAAGCACTTTCTGTCTGGAAGTGACAAAGGCATTATGGACTCATTCAACATCTCTGTCATCAGGGAATGGTGTAAAGATCTGTGTGAAACACTCTGAAACTTTTTGGTCTGCCAGACTTAGATGATGGTGGTAAAATAGCTTTGCAGCTCAACTCATTATTATATCTTATCGAGAATCTAGACACATCCATTCTGTTTCTCTACTTACTCCATAAATCACAGACTGGATTTTGCATTGTTTGTTATGTTCTAAGCAAATTTCAGATACGTTTACTCAACAGTTATTAATGAAATAAACAGTAGATGCCATTCAATATTGGTGATGTAAAAAAGTTACTTTGTAAGATTTGTTTGTTATTAATTTATTTAATAACATACAAGGAGCTTTTACTATGTGCCAAGATAAACTGTGAAACTTTAAAATATCAATGACATTAAGTTAACCCTAAAATTATTTATTTTCACATATGAACACATTGAGAAAGTGTAAGTTTCTTTGACTTCCTAATGCCTACATCAGATTAGAATTAACCATTCTGACCTTGGGCTTCTCAAAATAATTGAGTCAGGGTGGCTAGACACCACAGAAGAAGCTGAACTCTACAAGTCTCTGTTTAATTCCCAGTCATCCTTTGGTCAAAGACTTACTTTCCTGAAACTGACTGAATAAAGCCTTAGAAGAAAGACCTGAAATGTAATACAATAAACATCATTCTCTCCTGAAAGAAACAAACAAACAAACAAACAAACAAAAAACATAGTGTTCTCACTAGACACTCCTACTGGATATATTCAATTTATTATCCATTTGCTAATTTTCATTCTTACATTTTTAATAATTATTAGAAGAGATCCAACTGACTCTCAACCCACCCAACATTGTGACTTTATAATTTTAAAAGGTAAATACAATTGTAATGTCTATATATTCTTGTTGTATACCCGTACACTGAAGCATGATTGATATACCAGTTCTACCTAATTTTTAAATTATTATATTTATTTACATTTTAGTTACCTCCTCCCCCTTTTTGGTTCCCCCTTCTACAGTTCCTCATCCCATTCTTCCAATCCCTTGCCTCAAAGAGAGTGGCCCTCTCTGTTACAGACCCTCTTAAGTCCCTTGTCTGTGTGTGTCGAGTTCTCTGAAGCAAGTGCGCAAGGAGTTCTGCGAAATGACAAACAGAGGCCACACACTAGGGAGTGTGTAGTATCTGAGTGTAATTGTGAATTGAGCATCAAACTTTTTATACATCAGGGATACAAGACCCAGGGGAGCTTCATCCACGGGGTTACAATGGTACAATAGGAATGAATACATTAAGGGGGCTTACAGAAACCAGGCAATATTACAGTAATTAGTAAGACGGTTCTGATTAAGATTAGCCACTGATAAACAATGATTATACACCTAGGTCACAATTTGTGTTTTTCCTTTGAGCCTTATGAGAACTTAGCATTAGGGGGTTCCATACTAGTGGGCCTTCTCATGAATAATGTATTAACCACAATCCCCTTGTTATCTAGGTCCAGGTAGATTCTAGGGAAAGTGTTTACCAGCTTGTTAATTATCTGCTAAGTAGTCTGTTTGCTACCTGGCTATAAAGAGGATTTCCTCTCAGCAGAAAATCTATTTGTTCCCTAAAACTATTGTCCCTAGCAAACATTCTGCAGACCAGCTCTGAGCTGCTTTTGGCTTCTCCCTATGTAATGCTAATTAGCTTCCCTGTCTCTAGACACTGAATTCCCACGGAAAATCAAGAATTCTCTAGGAGCATTGGAACGCTGGAAGTCTTAGCTTATGTCAGGATTCATTCTATGCTTAATATAAAAATTCCCACTGAGTGATCTATGCACCAGACTAAATTCAGGGATAAAACTGGTTGTGAGAATGTCTTCCCAGGGGAATGAGTTCCTTTTGAAACTCTTGTCTCATGAGCACCTGTAGGCTTTTGGGCCTGCCAGATTCTGCACTGGGATGTCCATCACACCTCTCCAGACGTTCCCCTTGCCTGGGGCCTCAAGTCTCTCCAGGATTAAGCTTTTCTCCTACTGAGGCCAGACTTCTGTTATACAAGTGCCAGGGACCTGGAACGAACCTATGTATACTCTAGCCTGCTGGCTCAGTCTCTGGGAGATCCCTAAGGTCTGGGTTAATTGAGACTGCTGGTGTTCCTATGGGGTTGCTGTCCCTTTCAGTTTCTTCAGTCCTTCCCCAAATTCAACCATACAGGTCCCCAACTTCTGTCCAAATGTTGGGTGTAAGAATCTGCTTCTGTCTCAGTCAGCTAGCTGCTGGTAGGGACTCTCATAGGACAGCCATGCTAGGCTCCCATCTGTAAACACTTCATAGAGTCAGTAATAGTGTCAGGCCTTGGTGCCACCACATGAGATGGATTCCAAATTGGGCTGTCATTGGACCACCTTTCCTTCAGACTCTTCTCCATTTTGATCCCTGTAGTTCTTTGAGACAGGAACAGTTCTGGGTCAGAAATTTTGGCTGTGTGTTTGTAACCCTCTCCCTCTGCTTGAGACCTTGTCTATATAATGGAAGTGGCCTCTTTGATATCCTTCTCTCCAATGCTGGACATTTAATGGGAGTGACTGTCCTAGCTCTTAAAGAAAATTAATTCGTCTGTTCTGAACAGCTCTCAACTACCAATAGCTACTTATCTAGGCACAGGTCTATGTTCACGTTGCCTCTCTATTCCATGAATCATTTCATGTTCCTTGTTCTATTCCTGTTTGAATGCCCGGGGCCTGGTTTTACTCAAGGGTAGACTTCAGTTTGTAAGCAGAAAAAACCATCTCATTCTTTTCTAAGCAGCTCTTGGTCAGTGTTTTATCAAAGATGAAGAAGGTTTACGCTTCTAGATTTGGCTGTGTCACACAAGTTAATATCACTGTAAACAAACGACATCTAAAGCTACTCTATGTGATCAATAAATAGAAATGTATTTTCTTTATGTATGTGTGTGAGTGTGTCCACTCTTTATGTCTGTGTGTGAGTTGGTGTGGATGCATAAACATTTGGATGTGGGTGCATACCCTCATGTGCATGTACACAGAGGCACAAGTACATGTGTGTCTCACTGAAATCCTTTCTATTATTTTACTATTTTCGTCTCTGAATCTAGAGCACTCATCTATAGCTATTCTTCTTGGTCTATGAGCTCCAAGTATGTATATGATATATGTTCATATGACTCTTTCAAACATACAACCTATCATTAGTTAACTTGGGCTTTTCCATTTTTTTTTTTTAACTCAAAAAGTAAAATAAAATGAAGACAACATGGTATTCTTAAGGATACATTAATCTGTAATAAATTAGCTTTTAATGTGCTAAATATTAAGTCCACCCGAAAGCTCATCACTCTTCATTTTATGCTTTGGGTAAATGAGTCTGGAAGACATCAGTCTTCAAGGCCCAGATGTAGCATAAAGGAAATGGACATTAGTTCAGATTACACTAGTCTCAGAGGATCTGTATAGGTATTGGCTCAGTCATAAATTGACAAAAAACCTTGTTTGCCCTAACCTGTCAAGAACCATAAAAAAAGATGTTTAAACTGTTTTGAAAAGCTAATGGATGGCCATTTTCTTTTTTTTTTTAATGTACCAATGGTACATTGCTTGGGTTACTTTCTTCTCTTGGAAGCACAATAAAAAAGCAATTAACGTTTCAGATGCAGGCTTTTGTAGTGATAAATATTCCATCCACAATTTCATGCAAACATCAAATTATATCTAAGAGTTATCACAAGAGTCATACTGAAGATATTTAATTTAATATTTAGGAATAAATCTATCTAACATTAAGTAGTAATATATTCATGAAATTAAAGTCATTCTTTTTATAAAACTGTTAAAATTATCTATATGTTATAAACTCTTTTATAGACTCTACCTTAGGTTTCATCCAACTGAGGTGAATCAAATCAGTATCTTAACAATATCCCCAAAACACAAATAAGGAAGTAAAACTTTAGCCCTTTTCTCAAATTTAATCATCTATATACATAATCTTATCAGGATACAATGAGAATTTTTTAATTAAGCTTTATATTTTGTATTTTGAATTTTTTTCTTATGAATGTGGATTTCTTTTCAAGTAAATTTCCTTTCATCCATGGCTAGTTTACCTGCCTTAAAATAACATTATTACTTATAGTTAGTTCTCATAACATCTTATAATGAACTTATACAATTTAACAGTTCTTTTTTCAATTGACACTAGCTCTACATACAAACCTGGTGGCTCACCCCTAGGAAAGGCTGATTCTCTCTCGCTTAGCAGTCATTAATTAGCTGTAATATGTCATTTTGTAGAAAAGCCTTAAGATATTTACTCATCTGATACTGGTAAGCCATACCATAAAGGACAGATATTGTTTAGGCCTCTTTAGTGCTGAGATTTCATTGGTATATTTTCCTGTACTATACAGAAATAACTATAATCCAGCAAATATCATGATCATTGGGATTTTACAACTTTTCTTCCTCCTTTTCCATGATGTTTTCCCAGTCATAGCTGTAGGGTTTGAATTGTAGGTCTATCAACTGTACATACCATGGGTAAATGGTTGTTCTTGACATTTCAAACAGCTGTAGATAACTGTAAATGTCCATATATTCTTTGAAAATAAGCTTCTTTGATGAGTGGCAAGAGCTTCACTTCTCTGCAGGAATGATGATAAGCATTTAGAATGCAGTTATACATTATAATAGTTTAGGAAAGTGGCAATAGATAGATCTCCTCTAATGTCCACAAACTATACATTTGATTTCTGGCTAGATTTACAGAATCAGGAATGAATTTGCTATTCATTTCTATTGAGCAGGTTCTCAGTTCAAGTTGATGGCTGCTGGGTCCTACAAACATAAATTGTCACTACTGTGCCCCTCAGATGGAGAAGCTGAAGTGTGAAATACCTACAGTTCTCCTGAGTCAGTGAGATTAAAATACTTCTAATGAACAACTTGGCAAAAGCAATTCACACACTCAATGCAACCCATATCAAAAGCCCCAACAACATTAAGATAAAATAAAAATCAATAAAATTTATATGAAACAAACAAACAAACAAACAAACAAAAAAGAACCAAGAAAGCAATCTTGCACAAAAGGAATAAGGTTGGATAGATTATCATATCTAATATCATGCTAAATTATAGATACAGAAAACACAAACCTCACAGTACAGGCCAAAACCAAACATGTAGACCAATGGAACAAAATCAAAGATTCAAACGTTAGTTTGTGTAACTACAGCCACCTGGTATTTGAAAAACTTTCCAAAAGTACACAGTGAAGGTAGCTTATTCAGTAAATGGTGTTGGGAAAGGTGGAAGTTTTCACCAAGAAGAAAGAAGTTCAACTCACCAATTGATATTTAGTTAAATATTACAGTAAGCATAATAGTACATCAGCATTTGTTGTTTATAAAATGATATAATAATAGTCAGAGACAAAGATTTTTTAATATATTAGAAGATTTTATTAAGGCTATGCCCTTTGTGAAAAGTATTTTAAGGTTATGAATAAATTGGTATTAAGGGAAATTTATCACAGCATAATTTTGGACTTATGGGTAAATCTTGAAGGTAGAGTTGCTATGTGCTGAAATACAAATTGATGATCTAGTAAATTTATTGCTTCGTGCAATGATTGTAAGAGCCAGTATTTCTTCAATGAAACCAGTTAAGATACATTACTACTAGTTTACTACTTAGTCTTCTACTACTAATTTTCCCTTTCTATTTCTTTCTTTTTATTATTATTTATTATTATCATTGTCATTATTATTGCTGTTGTTATTTGAATATAATGTGTGTTAGTATAAGTACACGCATGCCATAAAAGAGGACAAATTCTGCAACTTGGTTCTTTCTTGAATCATGAATTCTGGAGAGTTCAGTTACTAATGCTTAACTAACAGGCATTTCCCCTGATGAGCCCAGTAAGGAGAGCTAGGATAAGAATCAGGAAACTTTTTAATTAATCTTGGCATATTCTAATAAGGGGATAACAGATCATGTAGGAATCAGCCATTTATTATGATTTCTCATTACTCTGTTTAAACTTGAATGTACCACATTATCATCATAGACTGTGATAGGTGACACTGTTTACCAGTGTTTGGCATTATTACTATGTGTGTATTAACATTCTAAGGCTAGGTCCCATTCCTGTAGTAACATACTAAGGCTAGCTCCCATTCCTGTGCAGGTTTCTACTCATTTTGCCTATTCTACAAGATTGATTGCTGGAGCTCCTAACACAGTGAGATTGTCAAACTCATCATCAGAAGGTTTTTAAACTCTTTTAAACACGTTTGCATAAATAATAATACTTTAGATGAAGTATATATGGCCTAAGCAGGAGATGACATTAATTATATTGTTATAGGTTTGTTTTATACTGAACAAAACTAAACAATTTTAAAAATAAAAACACAGAAAATAATATTGTTCAATATCATCAAGTCCCCTTCTTTGGGTTTTCTGGGTTGGTGCTGGAAAGTTTGTATATTTTACCTAGACTGTTTTGTCTTTGCCTTGTGAGTGATGTGTATAATTAAGTATTCCAATGGATATTTTATGAGAACTCCAAATTTCTGTGTGTTAGCCAATCTGATAACTCAGACAGCTTCACAAAGACAAATGGTTTCAATCAATGAGATGACTCAGATTTAGAACATACAACAAAAGCAGAGGTGGTTGGGGTGGTTAGGAAAAGTGTGATTCCTAATTGGTGCTATCAGATGATAGGCTCCTGTGTTCTCCCAGTGCAATGGAAGAAGTGGCTTTACTTCCCCTGCTAATTACTGTTCAAAGCAGCATTTCTATAATAGCTCAGTTTGGAACAAAGGTAAAACTCTTTGGAAATTTATATTTAATAAAGAATTATATTTGAATAGTTCAGTAGCCAATCTGTCTATAAACCAATAAAGGAATGCAAATTCTTACTTATATTAAATGACTAATAGATATATTTTCCCTATTTGTAAATCATCTAAGTATCTAAATGACTGCATTTATTCTGAATCTTAAGATAATTTTACTCATTTATAAACACTTGATACTGAATTTACCCAAGGTTGCATCAGAAGCAACCACTAACAGTGATGGAAATTCACTTTCCTCTAAAGCTCATCATTAATGGTGAATTTGGTTTTATTCTCTTTGCCTACAAACAAAGATTGGCATTTCAAGATGGTAAGCTGTATACATAAATTCTACCTTATTGCCCTATAATAATCCATTTATATACTGTATAATGTTATAAACCAACATCAACAGTAAAATCATAAAAATGCAAAGCAGGTGGTAAAAGTAGCTAGTAAGATGAGAAATCTGCACCTAGGAATGACAAAAAGAAGCCCAAGGAACCATGTAAGGTTGTGCACCCCTGGGGTTATTTCTCAATGCTTGGTATTCTGCATTACTTCAGTAGAAAAGTAATGATATACTTTCAAGTTAATTTGTTGAAGTTATACATTAACAGCATTATCACATGTGTTTATTATATACATTTTATTAAATATTTTTCTTCTCTTCCCCACTTTTCTGTTTTCATGTGGGGAATCTCAGGTTATCTTGAAAATTAAAGCTTCATTTTTAAAAGGAGGGATTCAGAAAGTAGTCTTAGATGGTGTGAAACTTACTATAAGACCAGGCTCAACTCTACTGCATCTAGATCCTCCTGCCTCTGTCTCCAAAGTTAAAGTGTGAACCCTCATACCTGGGACCTTTAAATTTAATTATTGTAGAAAAATTTGGCAGTAAATTGGAATTAGAAAGAACCAATAATTTTGATGACAGGTGTCCAAAATAAAGTCATTTAAAAAAAATAGCATTTCCCACTGAGAACTGAATCCTCCAAAGTTTATATCACCAAAGAAGAATTTAAAAGAAACTATATTAATCTTGATTTTAAAAAACTTTTATTTGTTGTTGTTGTTATTGTTGTTTTTAATATTGATATTTGGAACTCTTTATCCAGAACAACACAACAGAAAATTAGCTATTGCAATATTATCTGAAAAATAACAACATCAATTATAGAAAATATACTGCATAGAAATAAAACACAGGAGCAAAACACATCAACTTGTCTACCATGAAATAAAACTTCTTACTGAAAGCGGTGAGTTAGTGGCAAACTGAAAGGATGAAAATAGCATAAGGTTGAAGATAACTTTGGATGCTTTCATTCATGAATATCTTGCTCTCAAGTTTTATATAATTTATTGACACCTTTAGGATATTAAAAGTAAAGACAGACCAATCCTAGGTATGATTTTTAGATTAGACTTTTTTTTTTTTTGAGATGATCTAGCTCAGTAGCCCCATCTGAATTTTAATTTTTGCATTTGAGTATTATTATTTTGCATTGACATCAAGTCAGTATTTGAATGTATGAATAATATCTTCCAAAGCTATGGGGCAATCGTCAAATCAAACACTCTTACTCTAATTAAATTTTGATGAACATATTTCAGAATGACACTTTCCCTTAGGAGAAACACAATCAATTGTACTATAGTCATCTATATCATTTTTGGTTCATTTGTCTTTTGTTATTTAGATGAACATTTCCATAATTTGTCTTCTTTATTACCGCAGAGGAAACGAGCAACCCAGGATCATATTCCCTAATATTTCTTACACAATACCTTCTTGAATCTCATTTACATGCCTATGAATATTTAGTGTGCTTAAGGCTAATTATCTAATGTTTTCTAAATTGTTCAAGGAAGTAAGCCAGTTTTTTTTCTAAATTACAAGAATATTCATTTTGACAATTGATAGCATTTGAGATTTCTGTATTAATTACTGTGTTTACATAAAATGAGCCTTATATCGTTGTGAATCTTATTACATGCATTCAAAAATTACACAAATTGCTAAAACAGTATGAGATGACTAATTTAATTTAATGTGATGTAATATATCACTCTTCATGTATCATAAAATATAGCAATTAGATTTAGTACTAATGGCTGATTTTAAGAGAGCTAAAATTTCTAAATATAGATGACATTTGAAAGTAATGATTTCATTGTAAAAAATATAAAGTGATATTTATTTGGTTTCATTCATTTTGTATCATCATTATCATCACCAACACCACCAACAACACCAAATCCCAATTTGTTAAATCTGCAGGGTCAACAAACATGGAAAATAATTTCTTAAATACAATTGTGTCGATAAATTTGACAGACACTAGAAAAAATGTGTTGATGCCACTGTTTTCAGCTATGTATCCCAGAGAAGTATAATAAAAAAGTATTTCAGAATAAATAATTTAAGTAAAACAAATGTTCATAAGTTAATGGTTTAGGCAGAAATAGTATAATGAATGTTTAAATTTCTCCAGCATTTGTTTTTGTTTGGTGTAATTGTTTTTTTGTTGTTGTTGTTTTGTTTTGTTTTGTTTGTTTGTTTTTTTGGTGTTAAGAATTATAATATCACCCTTCCTTAGGAACTCAAAAGTCTATCTCAGAGTTCTATGAGTTTTCCCATTTCCTTCCACTGAACAGCCTTAAGCCTATGCTAGATTTTAAAACTATTGTATTAGTGTAAATATCACAGTTTACATTGGTATTTATAAAGTTAAACAGGGTTTCGGAATTTATCCACATTAACCACATTCCAAAGCTAGATCACCCACTAGTTATTTACAAAGTATGTGATTCCTCAAGTTCACCCCTACAGGTATGAGGAGAGAAGATAGAATTCTATCTGCCTGAAAACCTACCCCTCGAAGCACCAAACTTATGAAAATTATGTTTTCTAACATAGTAGATCACTTGTGTCAGAGACATGTCTGTATCTTGTCCAATACATAATCCATACTTGGAGTATGACCCAGGTGACCACTGCAATTTTCTTTCCCTTTTATATATTATTCTTTCAGATATTACATCCAGACAGCAGCTTCCCATCCCTTCTCTCCTCCTAGTTCTGCCCTCCAGCTCCTCTCCGGGTCCATTTTACTACTTCTTCATTTCCCTCTGGAAAAGGCAGGCTCCCAAGGTTAGGGAAATTTGCCTCTTACTCTGTTGCCTCTTCCAACCACAGTATTAGAGTTTGTGCCTAGTCTTACTGTAACGAGATATGTGACCAGAGATCAGAACTGTAGTAGTAACACTAATGCAATATTAGAACACCATTGAGGCTTACAGTTAGATCAAGGGGGGAACTGGGAAAATTCATAGAGATGATTAGATACAAAATAGGGAGGTCTTAAGAAACTCATTAATCAATACTGAAACGGTAACTTCAGCATTTGACACATGGAAATTTAAGGCACTTAATTTTTCTGCCTAAAGAGCTGTGTTCCTTCTCAAAATGCTGACAGTACTTCCTTTTCTCACATTTCATTACAAAGCATAATCGAACCTCAACTCCATTCACAGATAATGTGGACCTTCTTGATCTTCTAACCTGTTGGATTAGCCTCATCTTGGCAGATTTTGTTTTAATTTATTATCATGGGCTTTATATTTCTGTGACTACATTAAATTTCTTTTTAAAACTTTCTAATACTTTAATTTCCGATATCTGTCTTTCTAACAAATTTCAACTTCAATTCCTTTCTATTTTGGACTTGAATTATTCTGCATACTAAAACCATTCTTATAAAATATTACCTATAATTAGTAGGTGATAAACACTTAATACTAATTAAATGGATTTTGTTTAACTTCACAATGTACTTCAAAAATTTACTCAAATAATATATGCACATATTTGAATCCCCAGTTTTTTTACTGACAATTATTTTCAACTTGAAGAAGAATTATATTTGGTTATCTGGGAACAGCTCACCTCTAATTCTTCCAAAGTATAATGATATGTATAACATATTTTGTTACACATCTAATCTCTAAGTTTAATGGATCTGTGAATGATATGAAAAGATACAGTTCCATCAGTAGCATCAAGTTAAATAAGTGACCTAAATTCTACTGTAAATGTAAATATTTATGAAAGACTCTTAATTTTTTCTTTAGAAAATTTACCAGTGATCATTTTAGGTAACTTTAGTCCTAACTTATTATTGTTTATTTTCATCTTCCTAAGGCAAAATTTTGTATTTCTTCTGGCCTTATACCCTTGATGATTCTACGTATCAAAGCTACTTTTCATTCATATATATGCCTGCTGCGGTTGAATTATGACAGTGCCTCTTCAGTTAATGGTAGCATTCCAAACTATTTATCATTAACCAAACCCAGAAATACTACATAAATATCTGCAAGGAAATAGTTTTTGGTCAAACTGTAGTAATATATAAGATTTATATTTATCAGGAATACTATGAATTTTAAGAATGAGGCAAAAGTCCTTCAAGCTTTAGTCACTTGCAATACATTAACACATTTTTTTCTTGAATTTCAATGGCACCTGAAATAACTGACTCTCTTTTCACACAGGACAATTACTTGTACATATTACAATAGCTACTGCTACTTGGAATTGTAATGTTTTCTATCAAGACTTAAGGGTAATAAAATATATAATTGAAGCAGTTTTTACTGCTAGTGGTGGGAAAAGAATTATTTGCCACAAATAACTATCCTAATCTTAAAAAGGTTAATTCTAAAATAGTATTCTTTACTAGTAAGTGAAATATTATTACCTTGTTCCTTAATGTTTAAGAAACAAGGCTTCCAGAAAACTTTAGGGGGCTATTCCAGCAGCATTGTATGGATTTCTGAGGCTGCGAGTCCCCTTCAGTTCTCCCTGGAACATTATTTCAAATGAAATGTTAGTAAGTTCTTACAGATAGACTTTAGCACAAATTCATCCTCTTTTCTTTATATGCAGCAGAAGTATGTCATAACAACAGAGAAATTGAATGCCTTTCTTAAGTACTAATCAAAGGCACCACACTGGAGGGTTTTTACTGAAAATGAGGGCTGGATAGAGTAGACTATTGAGATCTAAATGCATGGAAGAGTAAGGGGAGGTAAGAGGTTTTCACTCTGCATTGAGAGGTATTTAGTTCCACTAGTTCAGTGAGAGCAGAGCTCATGATGACTTGTTTACATTGCCCCAGTTCTTGCACAGGCAGATGCAAATGAGCAGGCAGTAAACTCTCACTGTGCTGGAAGCCATCCTATTCCAGCAGGAAAGCTCATTTTAGAGTAAAGCTGGCAGACTCCATGACAGTCTGCAAGATGAACCGGACTGATGTGACCTTGTTAAGCTAATGAATTGGCAAACTTTTATAAAGTCTGTACCTATCCACACCTTCTTTCTTTGTAGCCAATAAATAACATTTAATATGAACGTTTTCCTAGGTAAGAGAAGTCAACTCATGGAACCTGTGAAATTGTAGGGAAGAAGGGCAGGGTAGAGCAAACTTAATGATTTTGTCTCCTCATTAATATTGAACTAAATGACTACATGTCTCAAAACAAACTTTCACATTCTCTCTGGGAACACACTAAGTACCTAGCTATAGGCCAAAAATACAAAAACGTGAGGAGGTCTCAATACTTACTTTTTTCCTTCAGAAGATGCCACAATATCTCTGTTGTTAGCACATAATACTTACTCATTTAGGTACTCTAAATTTATGTTTCTGCTTACATGAATCCTAAACTATCTATATTAATATACTATGTATTTCTTAATATCATAATCATCTTTTAATAAGCTGTTTCCATCGCCTCTGAATCAAGTGACTTACAAACATTTCTATTTACACACACACACACACACACACACACACACAAAATACAATACTATTTTAAAATCTTATCTTTAAAAAATGGTATATAAAGAATATAAATATTATATTAATTTTCTTTTTCTTTTTTGTTTATCTTTTCTCTCTTTTTTCTTTTACAGTCCAGTAATTATTCTCTACCCATTCTGCCCTCTGACAGTTCCCCATCCTATTCCTCCTCCCTCCATCTCCAAGAGGATGTCTCCACCCCTACCCCCACTCACACCCCCACCCCACCCCACCCCACCAGACATCCTCACTCCCTGGGGCCTCAAGTGTCTCAAGGCTTAGGTGTGTCTTCTCTCATTGAGGCCAAACCAGGATGTCTCTGGCTATATATGTGTCAGGGGCCTCTGACCAGCTGGTGTATGCTGCCTGGTTGCTGGCTTAGTGTCTGAGAGATCTCAGGGTCTCTTGAAGCTGCTGGTCTTCTTATGGAGTTGCCCTCCTCTTCACCTTCTTCCAGCTTTTCCCTCATTCAATCATAAGGGTACCCAATTTCTGTCCATTGGTTGGGTCTAAATATCTGCTTCTTAATCTCTAAACATTTTCCAAACATTTAATGATGAAATACAAAAGCTTTATATCTTCTTAAACTATTGTTTAATGGCATAGTTCCTTTAAACAGTTTCTTCTTAACATTAGAAATGGCTCCAAGTTATTTCTGAGTTCATTTGTTCATGACTTTTCAATTCCAAGTTTGGATTTTTAAGAAAATATACTTACTAATTCTACAGCAATTGAAATAAAGATTTAAGGAAAATATTTTTATGTGCAAAGATTTTTTTATAACTTTATATTAATATACTCTGGTTTGTCCTACCTAATTTGCAAACTTTTCTACCTATTGTTTTCAGAATATTTTCTTGCTTTTGACAGCAGGAAGGGGCACATATATTCTCTCTACAACAGCTATACAAATTACTTTTTAGTTTTTGATTGTGGTATATTTTTATCAGTTTTCTAAACAAAAAAAAGAAGTTTCTTGTCGATTTTAGCCCTAAATTATACCTATATTGTTTTGTTCATATTTACTAAAATTTCTAGGAATATAAATATCAAAATTTTTGAATTTTAAATTTATGAATATGTCACATGGAGATAAAGCTCCATGGTAGAACACTTATTTCATATTCTCAAGACACTGAAATTTCTAGCACTGAACAATGACAAAAAGAGGAATAAAGAAGAAGAAAACTATAAATTCTGCATGTTATTATTTAGAAAACACTCAAATGATTATTCAATGAATTCAAGGAGAATGACTATGACTTTGTGTTGTGGAAATGTAACTAAACTAGAAGAATAGTTTTCATGGACGGTCATTCATAAATTTACTAATATGGTATGACTATTACTTATCTACTTAATGTCTTCTTTGCTTAAAATTATCAGTGAGTTCTTAAAACTAAAAGTTAAAATGTAAATATTCAAAACCAGCTATGAAGTCCCATACTTTTCTGGATATTAATTAAATAAAATTGAAAATAAACACTTGGTTAGACATACTCTTCAACAACAGAGAACAAATATTTTCTTCAAGAACTGTAGAGCTATCTATAAACTATTTCTCAAAATGTACACACTCTCGAGGTGCCCTCCTATTCCTCTGACTTTAACTCTATGCCCAGTATCCCTCCATCCTCCACCTCCATCTTCACTTTCACCATGGAAACCTCTTCAGTGTTAGTCCCTGAAACTCAGGGCTTTAAGTTATACTGAATACATAACCATTGTTGGGAAACCCAAAGTTATTTATTCTCTGTATTTTGAACATTTGTAGATCTTTATAGTCTTCTCACTTCACTTGAAAAAGAGCTCATTTGGTGAGCGTCTATAAGAATGATACTCTTCAAGAGTGGTGGGGGATAGGGGAACTACAAAGTCCCAGACACCGGGGAAGCCAGAGGACCCCAGTACCCAACAGGAATGACTTTAGCTGAAATGTGTAGCAAAAGTGAGATAGAACCATCTTCAGTAGTAGATAAGAATGGACTTGAGGGATTGGGCCACCCATTCATCTAAAAGTTTTTAACCCAGAAATGTTCTTGTCCAAAGGAAAGAAAGAGAGATAAAAATGTAGCAGAGACTGAAGGAAGGGCCAACCGGGGACTGCAACACCAGGGAATCCATTCTGTCTGCAGACATCAAACCCCAATACTATTGCTGTTGCCAACATGTACTTGCTGACAGGAAACTGGTGTACCTTGGGGGTTCTGTCAGCAAATGACCAATGCAGATATGAATGCTTGGAACCAACCATCAGACTGAGCTCAGGGACCTTCGTGGGGAAACTGACAGAAGGACTGCAGGAGCAGAGGGGGATTGCAACTCCATAGGAAGAACAACATGGGGTGGCCAGACCACCCAGCATTCCCAGGGACTAGACCACCAATCAAGGAGTGTATAGAGGGATCCATGTCTCCAGATACATATGTGGCATAGGGTGGCTTAGTCTGACATCAATAGGAGGGGAGTCCTTTGGCTCTGTGAAGGTTTGATACCCCAGGGTAGGGGGATGCTGGAGCAGTGGGGCAGGAGTGGGTGAGTGGGGGGGGGCACCCTCATAGAGGCAAAGGGGAGGGAAGAGAGAGTGGATGTGTGATTAGGGGGACGGTTGTGGAAGAGTACAGGAAGAGGGATATCATTTGAGACATAAAAGAATGCAATGATTAATTTTAAAAAAAGATTCTCAATCTACAAACACTTTGAAACACACTGACAAATATTAGATAGTTTGCATAATCATCTTAGTTTTCAGTTTTGTGTTTTTATGGTATTCCTTTTTACTTTATATTATATTACATTACATATTTTATAATTTACTTCATAAATTCCTGTTAATTTTTTTTTTTAAGAAAAGAAATGTAGTGTAAGGATACTAATGGAAGAGGAGATGGAGAGTAGCTGGAAGGAGTAGGGAGAAGGAAAACATTAATCCTAATACATTGTATATAAAAAATATGATGATCAAAAAAATCTAAAATAAGGCCTTGAGAATGTTTTACCGTGGTACGTCTCATCTCTGCACTTAAACCTATAATCTATGCTCTTACAAACTATTACTTGGCTCATAGAATGATAGGTGTATTGTGGATTTCAAAGCTTGAAGGTAAATATCAACTTCATCTTACTAACTGTTCTAATATGGAATGACAATTCAATTGATCTTTAAGCTAACTGGCAAACTTAAGAATAAAAGAAACTTATTAAATTCACTGTAGCCAGGAGCAAAATCAGAATAGTGTTTCAGAAGTCAGCAGAGCAAGGTCACTTGTAGATTTTTTTTTCTGAGACCCAACCAACTTAAGGTAGACATTTACAGTAAGAGCCCTTTCAAAAGTTGTACAGAGTTGTGTAATTTCCAAACATAAATTTAAATATATACATGAGGGGCTGGAGAGTTTGATCCGAAGTTATAGATGCCATTGTTCTAGAGACCCCTGGTTTCTAACACCCATACCAGGAAGCTCCCAAACATCTCTAACTCTGTTTCCAAGAAATGTGATGGCCTCCTAGGGACTTTGTGGCCTTTTGTATTCATATGCACATACACTCTGTAAATATGTACAAGATTATGAAGTCATAAAATTAAAAAAAAAAACAGACTTGAAATTTTTATTAAGGAGCAAAGGAAAATTTGAAGTCGATGAAGTGTGGGAAAATGTTCCAGGTAGAAGGACAATATGGTGATATCTGCCTGTATTTTGTAGCGTTTACACAGTTGGAGCAGGGTGGTTTTTCTAATTTGATTGCGGAAGGAAGGAAAGAAGGAAGGGAGAAAGGTGCATGAATGACAGAAACAAAGACATAAAAATGAGAGAAAAGACTGACAGAGACAGAACAAGAGGTGTACAGTTTCATGGACTTCACTAGACCTCAGTTCCTCTTTCTGCTGTAAGTAGGGCACAGGCATAACATTCTAGAAGGAAAGAAGTCCTTGGAAGGGTAAGATCAAGTTTTACATGTTTCAAAATGTAAAACAAAATTAAACATAAGGGAAAATGCATATAAACAATACATTTGTTTATATCATTCCCTGCAGTCAGTTATGAAAATATTGTATTTGACTTTTGCTTGCCATTTCATTACAACAAATTAAATTAATTTAATCAATTTCATTAATCATTGGAAATAATCTCATTATAAAGCATTTTTCTCTGTTTCTCCTCTTTTGACAATTTCTTAAATATATTCTATGCATTTTGATTATATTTACCCTTCCCCAAATATTTCCTGGCATTACTCTGTGACTTGCTTCTTCTTGCTATGTAGTCATTAGATAGCTGCATAGTTAGAAAAAATGGCACTCTTTTCTTCAGCAACCAATGTCAGTCTTTATCCCTCACTCCCTACCACCCAAACATACATAAAGTCAAGAAGCTATAAAACTTTTGCAAAAATAGTTAGAACTGGGAAGTTTTATAAAGTTTGTTAACTTAATATCAACAAGATGAAATATTTTTTTCTCTGTGAGAAGTGTTTGAAAAACTACTAGGATTCTACTGTGATTTTTTTTTTACACCAATTAATTTGGACTTGAATTTGGGCTGTACTTATTTGAGAGTAAAACTTCAGTCCATAGAGATATAATTAATCTGGCAGTCAACATTTTCTACTGTAAGTATCCATAGAACTTCATTTAATTTTGTTCATGGTGTGACAATTATCACTATCTATTTATCATCTGCTTATTTATGTGTGTAATTTATCTCCAAGAGGACTAGAGGCACTTTAAAAATTGACACAGTGTCTGATTTATCATGCATAAGTCAGGAGCTGAACATCAAAATGTTACTTAATAATATCATTGACTAAACATCTCTGTCAAGATTGTTTTCCAAACATCACAATCTCAATGTACCATGTAACCCTTGAGATAAGATGATCTCATCAAACCAGGAACCTTGACTGTCTATACCAGTAGCAGAGAATATTTGACAAGCACTTAAGATTTTCTTTCTTCTTCTCCACAATTAACAAAAACATAAGAATGCACAGGCTAAATATTGTGTGCATCTCCACTCTTAAAAAAATGACTTATTAGAGGCAGGTGGATTTCTGAGTTTGAGGCCAGCCTGCTCTACAAAGTGAGTTGCAGGACAGCCAGGGCTATACAGAGAAAACCTGACTCAAAACACCCCCAAGGAAGAAGGAGCTAGAGAAAGTACCCAAGGAGCTAAAGGGGTCTTCAACCCTATAGGTGGAAGAACAACCATGAACTAACTAGCTCCCCCTGGGCTTGTGTCTCTAGCTGCATATATAGAAGAGGATGGCCTAGTTGGCCATCAGTGGGAAGAGAGGCCCCTTGGTTATGCAGACTTTTTATGCCCCAATACAGNCAACCAATGTCAGTCTTTATCCCTCACTCCCTACCACCCAAACATACATAAAGTCAAGAAGCTATAAAACTTTTGCAAAAATAGTTAGAACTGGGAAGTTTTATAAAGTTTGTTAACTTAATATCAACAAGATGAAATATTTTTTTCTCTGTGAGAAGTGTTTGAAAAACTACTAGGATTCTACTGTGATTTTTTTTTTTACACCAATTAATTTGGACTTGAATTTGGGCTGTACTTATTTGAGAGTAAAACTTCAGTCCATAGAGATATAATTAATCTGGCAGTCAACATTTTCTACTGTAAGTATCCATAGAACTTCATTTAATTTTGTTCATGGTGTGACAATTATCAGTATCTATTTATCATCTGCTTATTTATGTGTGTAATTTATCTCCAAGAGGACTAGAGGCACTTTAAAAATTGACACAGTGTCTGATTTATCATGCATAAGTCAGGAGCTGAACATCAAAATGTTACTTAATAATATCATTGACTAAACATCTCTGTCAAGATTGTTTTCCAAACATCACAATCTCAATGTACCATGTAACCCTTGAGATAAGATGATCTCATCAAACCAGGAACCTTGACTGTCTATACCAGTAGCAGAGAATATTTGACAAGCACTTAAGATTTTCTTTCTTCTTCTCCACAATTAACAAAAACATAAGAATGCACAGGCTAAATATTGTGTGCATCTCCACTCTTAAAAAATGACTTATTAGAGGCAGGTGGATTTCTGAGTTTGAGGCCAGCCTGCTCTACAAAGTGAGTTGCAGGACAGCCAGGGCTATACAGAGAAAACCTGACTCAAAACACCCCCTCAAAAAAAAACCAAAAACAACAACAACAAAAAAAAACAAAAAACAAAAAACAAACAAAACAAAACAAAACAAAACAGAAAATGACTTATTGGCCACCAGCATTACCAATGGGGATAACATAAAGACTGACATTGGTTGCTGAAGGAAAGAGTGCCATTTTTTTCTAATGGTGAAGCTACCTAGTGACTACATAGCAAGAAGAAGCACATCACAGTAGGAGGAATGCTAGAGAATATTTGGGGAAGGGTGAATATAATGAGAATGCACCATATATTAATACAGAGTGGTTTTCTTGGTCCAACTGTTTTGAAAAAAATATGTGGATAAGCCAATATTAGTAAACTATATTTTTATTTTAAACACTATGGAATCATAAATTATTTACCCAAAAGTGAATGTCACAAATTTCAAAAGGTTTGCCTCACATTTTCTCCCACATTTTATTTGTCTTACCATGAATCCTCATTATTTTCTAACTTTCTTCATCCATTTCTCATCCTTTCAATGGTTCCTATAAGTATTCATGGATGAGAACTCTCATGGGGAACCTCACTGAGTGTAGGCTCATCACAACCCTGTCAAGAGCTAAATAACCATGGATGTGATAGACAATAGGATACTATGGGCAGATTTGCCTTGTAATCATTTTTATTAAGTATTTTGCTTCTTTGATCATATTAGTCCTAATAATGACTGTCGTACCATGGAGAGAACATAGACTAGCCTTTTCTATCTTTCTTTATTCAACTCAATCACATCTGTAGTCTAGAGAAGAATAACAAAAATATTAAAATAGTAATGCAAGACAAAATTAGTTTTATTTCTTTGATATTATGCAATAATCTTTTTTACTAAAAGAAAAAAATCTAATTATCATATTTTAATGATCTACTCAAAGATAGTGATTACAAAACCTGTATTCCCACTCAATGCCTTTTATGTGACAGTAAAAGGCTTTGGTTTCCCAATCATGTTGATTTTTTATTTATTCCAGATTAATGTCTGTATAAGCCTTGTTTTATAGAAAAGTAGAGAAAGCTTCCTGCCACTGCCTCCCTCAGATTCCTAGGACAATTGGTTGAAGAAAATCTGTAACATGGTTTGTTCAATCTCTATGTCCATATTTAAAATCAGTTTCAATCAACAAGAAGATATGAGCAAGTTTGTTTTGAGGAGTTGTAACATCTCCTTCCTGCTTTTAAACTGGCATTCCACAAACATGTCCGATCTTCTTTTTCCACAATAAAATTCTAATTGTAATTTTAATGGGCTTGCATTCCTTAAATGTTTCTGAATAGACTCACTTTTAATTAAAGATAAAAAGTAATTGAAAATAAGGGTATATTTGTAAAACTATATATAGATAGTTGCCATATGTTTTCTTAATTACTTTACATTCTGATATGTTTAGAGATTTTTAAGATATCTTGTTGCTAATTTATAGATCCCTTTAAGTATTGTATGGCCATTCTTGTGCTACAGTAATCACTATTGTACTGACAGTCTCAAATTGCATTTTAAAATACACTTGAGAACCAAATTCATTTTTCCTTACATTATTATAAAAAATCACTAAGTATATTCTAGGGATAATGCTAACTGAATGCAGATTTTGATGTTATACATTCTTATATAAATTAAACAGCTGGAGCAGTGGTGGTACATGCCTTTAATACCAACACTTGGGAGGCAGAGGCAGGCATATTTCTGAGTTTGAGACCAGCCTGGTCTACAGAATGAGTTCCAGGACAGTCAGATCTACACTGAAAAACCTTGTCTTGGAAAACCACAAATAAA
Source organism: Mus minutoides (assembly GCA_902729485.2). NCBI lineage: Eukaryota > Metazoa > Chordata > Mammalia > Rodentia > Muridae > Mus > Mus minutoides. Next base: position 51,232 of record LR751433.1, on the reverse strand, counting down.
TAAATTAATTAAACAGCTACTTTGTAATTTAAGATTTTGTGACAAAAGACTAGTACAATTAGGTCTTAGGGAATATTTCTATACATAGTAAACTTATTTTTAACAACTTTTATTGTCAAATGCGTGAGAAAAAAGCATTTATGTAAGTTATGAATGCTTATGTAGATATCATGATTTTCAGTTTTTATATTCTTAATAGATTAAAAAACATTATCCATGTAAGGGATGGATCTCATGATATTCTATTTAAGAGTTCACTGAAAAGGCTTTGATCAATCCCTACCCTCAGAGCTTAGCAAGTAGAGTGAAAGAATAGTCAGAAAGAATGTAACAGTCAAATGACATTTTGTACTCTAAGAAATCAAGACCCACTAAATTAACATGATCAAAGCTCATGTAAACTCACCGACACTGAGGTAATATACATGGGATCTGGACTTATCTAGGTCCTCTGCATATATATTATATCTTCCATTTTAGTGAATTATGAGATTCCTGAGTGTGCAAATGAGTGAATTTCTGACTCTCATGCCTCCTCTTAGATTCTTTTCCTTCTGTTGGTCTGTCTTCTTTAACTTCATTTTGATAGCTTTTGTTTCATTTTATCATATTTCTTTTTGTCACAGTTTTTAAAAACTGAATGAATGCATGTAGAAATGAATGTCAACCTAGCCACTATGGAACTGTAACTATAAGTAACAAAGCTAAACATGGACCTTTCATTTACACCTGCTGGACAAGGGAAAGTCAGTTTCTCCTCCAATGAAATGTCATTGGATTCATCAAACATTCCAGCAAAAGGATATCATGTTCAGGAGTAGTTGAAAAACAAATATGGACTCCATGATTTTTTCTGTTGTGTAAGTGTGCTTTTGTTTTGATGCAGTTTTGTTTATTTGTGTTTCTCTTTAGGTGATTTTTTTGTTGTTGTTCTTGTTTCATTTTTTTTTCTACTTTTGGGCACATTTTCTTGTATTGCATTTTGGGTTTGCTTTAAAGTTGGGTGAGTAGGGAGAAAGTAGGTATCTGGACAAACTTGAGAGAAAGGAATTTTAATATGATTAAAATATTTTTTAATTTAACAATTATTTTAAATGATAAAATAAAAACAACAAAAATAGAGAGAAAAGGGCATGTTGTATTATTTTTAGTATGTATTTTTTTCAAATAATACAGCTTCATAATACTCAGACTACCAGTTAAAAGATAACCAGAGAATCTGTCAAGCGTTTTCTGAGGAAAGATCTCCCTTCCCAGGTATGCATGGAAGTTAGAAAAAAATGGATAATGCAGCACACACAAAAACAAACAAAGAAATAATGGAAAAAAAAAAACAAAATATTCTTTGTATTTTCATTATGCCTCAGTGATATAATTCATATTATTGATCACATGTTCAAAACCCATTTCTAAATAAAGAAAAATTAAATGTGAATGACGATGTTCCTGGATTTTTAATTTATCATTTTGTTTGAGAGAAAACACTCATTTATAAATAGGAAATTTCATCATAACAGTGCTTGGTTTATGACTCCAGTTTTCATATGTGAAACATTGATATATAAGTAACATCAGTAATATCAATTTAGTAATTTGACTATGTTCATTCTGTACTAAGAAGATAATTCAACAACTTTTATCTGCTAATGGTAAGCATCCTATATATTTTCAGTTAATGTTGGTCATTCTTAGATATCTGACATGGTTAAAAAATTACTTATAGTCTCATAGCCAACCCAGGCTATTTACTTTGAGAGAATAGATTTGAGAGGATAGTTTTCAGATGGCATACAATCTAAAGACAAGACATGAGTCAGGTGTAGAATTATAAGTCGTTTCATTTAGGATAGATGACAATGTTCTATCTTAACGACAAATTTGATAGACTGTGTGTTAGGTCTACTTTATACATTATAAATTACAAAATGGCAATAGTTGTGCTCTATATTGAGAGAAAAGTTTTATTTTTTTATTAGAACAGAAAGGGGGAAGTGTTGTGGATAGGCCTGGTGCTATTTTTTTTTTTTTTTTGAACCAATCACCTAATGAATAAAGGAGCCAATCATTGGGCGAGTAGGTGGGACATCCTGGTTGGAGAGAGGAAGAGAAGAAGCAGAAGAGTTAGTCTCTCTTTTTGGAACAAGACAGTAGAGGTGTAGCTGTGAGGGTTTCCCAGTATCATGGTGGATCTGCAATGATTTGCCACCAGAGGAGTCTGATTTATATAAGGCTTACAAGATTAGGTTTTAGTTGTTGCACCCAGAGATTGAGTTACCATTGTTTCTGGCAAAAAGAAAAAGAAAAATATAAGCATGAATGTATTAACTGCATGCTGAATTATGTATCTCCATTGAGAATGGAATACATTTCCCTTTATTTGGATTTATGCTACAGTGCTGTCTCTTAGCATGACACACACAAAGGGAAGATAAGGTAATATATTGGTAGCCATGTTCTCCCTATCTACATTAACTAGAGGGCATGTTGGTATAGATTAGATTTTCTTTCTTTATTTCTCTCACTTTTAAATTTTTATTTCTAAACTTTTTAAAAAAGGATTTCTCATGTTTGAAATATTAAATTGATATTTGATATAAGTATATTTTGATATAATTTCTATAAATTAACTTATACAATATTTGCAAAAGTATCAATTTTTAAATAGATGTCAACTGTCCATCTGTACAGAAATAAATATATAACTAAACACCAGAAACCCTAAATAATTGACAGTAGCCACAGGAATAAATATTGTGTTATTACTCATGGGAACACACTACCAAGCCAAGTTTGAAATTCTATTGGGTATTTTTTCTGTTTCTATAATGAATATTGTTAGCTTGTCAGAAATAACTATGTTATCAGTTTGTGCTTTTTACTAAAGCACTGTCCATATTAACCAGTCATCTTCATTATACACAGATACTGGTTTACTCAAAAACCCTGTTCAACCAATGTCCTCCACAGATTCAAAAAGTAAATAGTTTTCAACTGATTCGAATGGATAATATTCCAATTTTAGTTACTTCTTATGATTTAATTTACAGTTATTTTTTCAGTTTTTACAATCAACAATTGATATTGTTAACAATCTTATTTTTACTTACCTATTTGCATAGTTCATATTTAAATTATTATAAACAATAGAAAATTGTTGGCTTAAGATTAGAGACTGCAGTCTTCACCAAAGTGGTGAATTTGCGATGATTATGGGTTGCTATCAGAATATATTTGTATCTTATCACACTTCAGTGACAATTAGCCATATGCCCATGTCAATGTTCCATTAAGATATGTCACAAGTAGTATATGTGTTTGCTTTTACCATTTATTAAATTTCAAATTATATACATATATGTATATATTAATGTACCCATCTTACATCAGACTATTCCAGCTGAAGTTTCATTAGTCTGATTTTATTTATAATTGTAAGAAGTTTAGTTTAGACCTGTTAGAAACAAGGGTGATACACACATATTTCTATATACAAAAAACTATGAAAATAGATATGCATGTATAAGACAGCAATTTAGACACTAGGTGTCCATCAAAATAATCAGTTAATAATTACTAAGTGAATATCAGATATACCTGAATTACCCCAGGACATGGAATAAAAGGTTCAATATAATCCCTCCTATACAAGAAGAACTGTATAAATTAAAATTTTAATCATACGATGTGCTCATTCTAATAAAATTTTAAAATATTTAAAATGAACTATTGATCAGATGTGAATTCATATTAACAACATCATACAAACATCATAGTTGAAGTATAAAAGGAGTTCTCTTTCCTATAGATAGCTTGATATAAGCAAAAACCTAGGGTTTTTGAAGTTCTATTGGAGCTTTCCATTTTAAAAAATATAACTGTAGAAGTTTGAATAAGAAAGTCTTCCATAGACTCATAGGAGTGGCACTGTTAGGAGGTATGGCCTTGTTGGAGAATGTGTGTTACTAGAGAGCAAGTTTTGAGATCTCAAATGCTCAAATCACATCTAGTGTGATATTCAATTTCTACTGATGGCTGATCCAGATAGAGAACTCTCATCTTTCTCCAGTACTATGAATGCATTCTGCCATGCTTCCTGCCATGATTATAATGGCTTAAACCTCTAAAGCATTAGACTAGCCCCAATTCAATATTTTCCTTTTTAAGAGTTATTGTGGTCATCACAACTCTTTACAGCAAAAAACAAAAACAAAAAGCCCTGAAACCAAAATAACTAAAACAAACAAAATAATCAGAAAACCAAAAACCTAATTGTTGAGGTAAATATCCAACCCAAATAAGCCCAGGCAATGAAAACACAGCTCAATATGAATACAAGCTGTGTGCCTAGATTGGGCAGATCTACCACTAAACTACCATCTTTCCCATATAAGAGCCCCTTAAAACTTGTGGTTTCTCCAGGCCAGGTGCTTCTGTTCCACTTTCTGTATTAGTTTCTCTATTGGTTCCTCTTTTAAGAAGTTTTGGAGATGCTTGAAGAAGTGCTTGTCAATTCATAAGAAGTCAGATCCATGTAGTGGATGAGTAAAACTAAGGAGGAAAATTCATGCAATTTTGAAGCACTGGTAGTAACATGAGGTTGAACATTATAATGGAGAGAACTTGGGCTCTTCCTGTTGATTCATTTTGGTTGTGTGAGAATACATTTTTTATTGTATATTTTCTTTATTTACATTTCAAATGTTATCCCCTTTCCAGGTCTTCCCTCCAGAAACCCCTATCTCATTGTTCCTTCCCCTGCTTCTATGAGGATGCTCACCCCAACACCTACCCACTATTGCCTTCCTGCCCTGGCATTCCTCTACACTGGGGCATCAAAAGCCCTCAGGCCCAAGGTCTGGTCCTCCCACTGATGTCCAGCAAGACCATCCTCTGCCACATATGGAGTCAGAGCCATGGGTCCCTCTATGAGTACTCTTTGGTTGGTAGTTCAGTCCCTGGGAGCCCCTGGGATTCTGTCTAGTTGACAATGTTGCCCCGTCCCCATGGAGCTGCAAACCTCCTCAGCTACTTCAGACCCTTCTCCAACTCCTCCATCAGAGACATCACACTCAGTATAATGGTTGTCTGCCATGTTCCACCTCTGTATTTGCCAGGCTCAGGCAGAGCCTCTCAGGAGACAGCCATATCAGGTTCCTGTCAGCAGGCTCTTCCCAGCATCAACAATAGAGTCCAGGTTTGGTGACTGTATCTGGGATAGATTCCCAGGTGGGGCAATCTCTGGATGGCCTTTCCTTCAGTCTCTGTTCCATACTTTGTCTCCTTATTTCCTCCTGTTAGTATTTTGTTCCCATTCTAAGAAGCACTGAAGTACTGGAATACTACTCAGCTATTAAAAACAATGACTTTGGGAAATTCACAGGCAAATGGATGGAACTTGAAAATATCCTGAGTGAGCATACTTCTTAAATGCCATGATTTCCTGGGACTCAGAAAGCTTAGTGTATCACAGCAGTGACCCAACAAACAGTGGCCATGATCGTTTTAGTGTTAGTTTAGCTTTGGGAATTGCTTTGGAGCTTTTTAATGGCCCAACCACTGAGCCTGTAATTATAGTTTGTTACATAAACTCTACATTTGTCCCAGATTACTGGCCAAAGTAGATGCAGTTTGTCCTTGTATAGACCCAGATAGGGCAGTAGTTCAAAGAAGTTTTATTTTATTTATTTATTTATTTTTTTTAATTTTAATTCTCCATCATTTTCTGAAGTATTCAATTATAGAACATGTCCACCTTTCCAAATTACTTCAAATGCCTACCCTTGATTGATTTCTGTTGAAGTATTTGACAGATAATCATGAGGTTGTAAGAGAATCACAAGCTTCAGTGATTGCTACATCATTGCCATTTTTGTTTACTTGGCCACTATGCTTCTCACCTTCAAGGCTTTGCTATCTTATTCAAGCATCTTGACTTGTCACTGTGCTCTGAGTTCAGTAACAGTTACTGGTCCAAGTGTGGAGATGATATTTGGAGTTCCCTCTCTCATTCTCTCATGCATTTTTTAACTCAAATAAGACAATAAAATCAGTGTTGCTTTTGTCTAAAATAATCAGCAAGTTGTAAGCTATTAGAATTACAAGGCGAGCCGGGCGTGGTGGCGCACGCCTTTAATCCTAGCACTTGGGAGGCAGAGGCAGGCGAATTTCTGAGTTCGAGGCCAGCCTGGTCTACAAAGTGAGTTCCAGGACAGCCAGGGCTATACAGAGAAACCCTGTCTCGAAAAACCAAAAAAAAAAAAAAAAAAAAAAAAAAAAAAAAAAAAAAAAAAAAAAAAAAAAAAAAAAAAAAAAAAAAAAAAAAAAAAAAAAAAAAAANTTTTAGGCAGTTCTCCATCCAATTTGACATGTTGCTGTATGGGTGTAGCTTCTGATATTACTAAGAGACACTCTCATAGTAAACTTCTGATCCTCTTGCCCTTACAATCTTCCTGTCTCCATCTTTGACAATGTTCCCTAAGTTTTAAGTGTGAGAATATCCATTGGGACTACAACTTTGAATTTTGATTGGTTGTGGCTTTCTGTATTGGTCTCTGTTGCCCTTCAGACCTGGGACACATGGCCAAGGTATGTATTTTACATACCAAAGTAGCCATGGTCTCCAAGGTTCTCCCAGCATCCCTCAGTCCTTACCTGTTACATGCTATGGCTGGCATACCCTGTCCTCTGGCTTGAAAATTCTAGCTGAAGGATTGTGTTTTCCCTTGTCAGAAGTTCTTCCCTTTATAATTCAGACATTTTGGTCTCCTCTCCTCTCCTCTCCTCTCCTCTCCCTCTCTCTGCATGTTCTTTCTCCCTGCATGCATAAGCTCTACCTTTTCTTTTTCTCTTCTTCATCTCTTCTATCTTCCTCCCCTTGGCAACTTCCCTGGCTTCAGGGTGAACTCCCTGGAGAGCAGCCTCCCATTAAGTCTGCCTTTATATAACTTTAATTTGGCATGAATTGGCCCACTTTGTCTGCAGAGCATAACTTATCTGCCTCTGTTACAAAAAGAAATGTCTTTGAAAGGGGAGAACAGTACAATTATTTTTGCATGTAAAGACAAATGGTTATGGATTGTAATTAAGGACTATGCTGGTTTAATAAATTAGTGATATGTACATATGTCCTTAAGTAATCATGAGTTCACTAGCTCAGAGTATTTAGCTTTTATTACAATAGAGTGAACATCTTCTCTTTCCATTTATTACAATAGATCATCTTATTATCATGACCTAGGATCTGTTTAGTTTCAAGTTTTTTCTAGTCTCTGATGAAAATCACAGGAATGATACTCACCTGTCTGTTGCTCTTCAGTAGCTGTAATGTGGCTAATCCACATCCTATCATGTGAATCAGAGTCTCAGCAGGTTGTGATACAAGCCTCAACTGTGTTCAGGGCAAGGTCCAGAAGACAGAGGCTGCACCGCTACAGATGACCTGGCTGCTGTAGAGCTCCATCTCCAGGGCCCCTATCAGCCCTGAACAGAGAAGCACATGGCACAACACTTTGGTTTTATGAGATACTAACCATTAATTGGATCCAGAATTTACTTCTTTGTTCAACTCTGCAAAGGAGACTATGGCCAAAATTTATAATATTGTTTTCTATCATCTATGTTTTTCTTCCATCAGTATTCTTTACCAGCCTCATAAACTCAGCAAGCCAGCAAGCTAATCCTCTTAGATTTCTTTTTCTTTTTTCTTTCCCTAGTCCCTCTAGTTCCAGAAAACAGCTTCTACATTATAGAGGTGCTTTTGATTTTCTTTTTGATTTCAAATTTTTATTACATTTTGCAACTCTTATTATCGCTATATCTCTCAACACTATATAACAGACAAGAAAACAGGTTCAGTAACATGAAAGAGCTGCAAGATGAGTTACTTAAAAGAACCAACAGAAAAACAAAGGCTAAAAGTCAGGAACAGATTTAGTTTTATTGAGCATGAATAGGAATAATAACAATAACAACAACAACAACAACAACAACAACAACAATTCAATTTTCTAAAAACATAAGTGCAGAGCAGATAATAAATATGGGAAAATGTCTACTAGATTTCAATTTAAAAAGAGTAACTTATAATTATTTTCCAAACTTCAAACAGATATTTAGACATCAAAGAGTTTCATAAATTTAAAAGCTTAAATTAATTATTAGTTAATTCAAATTTCTGTTAGCTGCTAAATCAAATTTCTATTATATTTTAAACCAAGAAACTATGAAATCTGAAATTAAATACAGTATAGCAATGATATACGTTGTTTTCCACAGAATTTTCTGCTGTCTTTTTCAAAGTAAAATGTTCTGTGAATTATTTTCCGTTCAGGTAGAACCAAGGAAGTGAGGGTGATATAGGGAGATAAGCTATTATTAAAAACTATTCAATTGAATTCTGATAATCTATAGCTTAGAAAATGCTAAAGAGTGCTTATTCATTAAAATAATATGGCAAGGCCCTGGTTTAATTTCCAATATTAAATAAATAGTAATAGGCTTACATTAAATAACTAGAAAATAAAATATCATTACCACCATGTGACTGTCATTACTAAATTATCATAATAAAATTATATTTGTATATCAAAAATACTAAAATGAATATGTGATATTAATATCCTAAAAAGTAATTACCACCATATTATAGGAATAAGCCAGCATATGTAAAGCTGTAGATATAAAGACCAATAAATATAAAACATCAAAAGCAAAATGAAACAAATGAAACATCGAAAGAATTTACCACTATAATCTTAAGTTTCATGGCAAATGCTGAAATTATAGTTTTGCTGTGTGAAAATGTATAAGTATAGATAAATCTTTGTAGAATTGCATTTTAGAAAATATGAAATCATCTTAAATATTCATTAATATATTTTTAAATGGCAAATAACACAATTTTGAAACACGGTAGCTATTGACTGAAGAAGTCAGCATATGCTAGTATAATAATCAATAAGCCTGAGGCTACATTGGAGAATATCAATTTACTTTATTTTTGGTGTTACTTCACGAAATGCCAGGCTCTAGTCAAGTGTCCTTGAGGGTACAACTTGACAAGGGCATTATATCGCACTCACTTGTCCATTATTCCTTTCTCTTTTCTTCCATGGGGTTATTATTTAAAAGTACCCCATACATTCTCCTCAGACAATTTTAATCATATTATGCTGGGTTTTTTCCTCATACAATATTGCAGAAACAATCTTGGGAAGATATATAACTGCTCAGATGTGTTCAGGAGGCGATGCAGGGAGTTTTCTGTAAACAGCAGAGCAGGCAGGGAAGATCCACCAGGTGATGTCAAAAGGAACTCAGGTCAGCATGACTTTAGCTGAGGTAAAAACTGCTTGAATCTGACCAAGTGTTTTATTTTTCTTGCACAGTTAAAAACACAGTAAAACTTTGGGACAAAGTTTAGAGGTTACAATGATCACATCAAATCTTTAAGCATGGGTACATTGAAACTCACTTGCAAAATACATCTCTTTAGGAATTAGCTGTGCACCATAAGAATGGATTCCTTTGGGCCTGTGAAAGCTCCATGTCCCAGAGTAGGGGAATGCCAGGACAGGAAGACAGAAATTGGTGGGTGGGTGGGGGAAACACCCTCATAAAGGAAGGGGAGGGAAGATGAAATAGGGGGGTTCCAGGGGGTGGGGAACCTGGAAAGGGGACAATATTTGAAATATAATTAAAGAAAATGAGAGAAAGAGGGAGAGAGAGAGAGAGAGAGAGAGAGAGAGAGAGAGAGAGAGAGAGAGAATTGTTGGTTTTTGCAAACTTGAGTTACAGTGAGTTGGGATTGTGCTTGCGATGAGAACACCCATTTTTGATTTGCTTATCACAGGATACAAGAATAGCAATTTTTATAAAAACTGCCAATTTGCTTTATTTCATATATACTTATTTTTTTTTTTAGTCTCAAATGAGGAAAATATAAAACAGAAAACTTCACATGTAACCAAACTGAAACAAAGACAATTACTTTTCCCTTAAAAAAAAAAAAAAAAAAAAAAAAAAAAAAAAGGATTCTTATTCACTGGGAAATAGCATTCAGGATAAGGGCATAGTGAGGAGAGATTTGTAATAATCATAAGAATGGGTTCTGTTGACTGTGAGTACAAAATGCACAATGCATGGGCCTTCTTCAATAAAATGAGTTCTGTTGACTAAGAGTGAAACCTGGGGTGAAGGCCTGAGCAGTCCTGGGGTGATTCAGATGAAGGCTGGCTTCCTAGAATAACAAAGAATAGGTTCTTAGACATCCTCCACTCCAGTCTTCCTGATGAAAAGGCTCTTTTTCTTCTGATAGGTTATGTCTACACTGGTGAAACGAGCCAATTCAAGCCAGATTAGATTGCATTAAAGACAGGTTTATTGGGAAGCTACCCCAAGGAGTGAGGCCAAGGGGAGACACAGTGGGAAGGAGAGGGGGAAGAGAAAGAGCTCCTGTGGAAAGAGAGAGGAACAGAGAGACAGAGAGAGAGGGACAGAGACAGAGACAGAGAGAGACACAGAGAGAGAGAGAGAGAGAGAGAGAGAGAGAGAGAGAGAGCACAAAATATCTGGATTGTATATAGAAAGAAGCTGCTGGGGGAGGAGTAGCTCAGACCCTGGGCTGGAAAGGGCAGGGTTGGAGGCAGGGTGTGCAAGGTAGGGACTGAGAGATACTGGGAGACTGGAGGCCAGACCTGTGTGATATGTAAAATTTGCTCCTCCATCTCTTGTGTGGGTCCACAACAAAACACCTTCACTTAATGGGAAAAAAAAAAAATATATATATATATATATATATATATATATATATATATATATATATATATATATATATATGCATGTTTAACAATTCTAGTGCTTACTGAAGCAGTGCACTCTAGTAAATTGTACAGTATCACTTGTGTTTTCAGGGCTCACCATTTGATATCCGTAACCAGTTGGTATGCTAGTCACTTGGGAAGACTCTTTTGCCCAATCTCAGCACCCCTTAGACAAAAGATATAATACCCTAGTATTGCTGGGTGGTTGTGGTGTACTCCATTAATCCCAGCACTTGGGAGGCAGAGGCAGGTAGATTTCTGAGTTCGAGGCCAGCCTGGTCTACAAAGTGAGTCCCAGGATAGCCAGGGCTACACAGAGTAAACCCTTTCTCCAAACAAACAAACAAACAAGCAAACAAACAAACAAACAAAAAACAAACACAAACCCTAGTATGGGAGAAGGAAAGCTCATGAGGTCTCCCTTGCATTTGGCTAAAATTTACTTATGGAAACATAAGTAACAGATCCAACTTAAAAAATGAATTCGATATAAATTAGAGTTGATGTAATCTACAGTTTCACTTTCTTGACAACATTCCCAGCCACTTTTCTGCGCTTTTGACATTAAGATTATCACAGCTCTGAACAACCTTCAACACTGGCATTCACAAAGTTGTGAAATATTTACTTAGCAGAAGATTTTTGGTAAAACTATTGCAAATCTTTTTTCCTGATAAGATCATTTTACAATCTTGTTAAATATTTTAAAAACCTACTTTGTTTCTGAAAGAGGTTAATATACATTTTCATCACTGTTCATATGAATGAATAAAAAATGAAAATTACTTTTGTTTATAGGCTTATTCTTAGCGTAGTTGACAATCTTATTCTGACTGTGCAGCTGCTGCCCCAGATTTATTTTATAAAACTCATTTTTCTTTCACAGTCTTTAAAAATGAAATTTATCCAAAGTATTTCGTTGAATAGTATATTTAAGTATTTTGATACTGATGATCTTTCTTATTAACAGTATAAGAATCTGAGTTAATCAAATGTTTAGAATTGTAGACATTACTAATTTCTGCATTTTGCATATTCTTCATTATAGAAATTAAGCATTTGTTAAACATTAAATTTTGCTTCAGCTACATCTAATTGACTTGACAACTTAGAACTTATGCATAAAAGCACAGAAGTGATTAATTTACATGAAAAAGGAACCATTGAACTTGAATTTTAACTATGTCCATGATTGCAAACTTTGCACCACACACTGTTACATATTTGCTCAATTTTAAGTGATTTTAATTTGTTTGTTAATTTGTTTGTTTTCTTTAGTTCTTAAATACAGGGTTCCTTTGTATAGTTGAACTGTCCTGAAACTCTGTAGACCAGGTTGGCCCCCAGCTGAGAGATCTGACTGCCTCTTTATTTAAAATCCTGATATTGAAGGCCATCACTGTCTGGTTCTTTGTAAACCTTATAAGGATCTGCGAGTTTACTGTCTTCTTTGTTTTTAAAATATAGATTTCTGATGAGACATAGAATTAAATAAAATATAGATTTCTGATGAGACATAGAATTAAATACCTTAAAGGTGGAGAAAAAAAAGATGCTCTGAAAAAATTATGACTTTTTTGGATGTGAGGAGAAGTCAATCTTATGATTGAGCGCCTGCTCATTAGAGATTAAAAATGATGCCTTATTGAGACAAGGAGAGAGAGATGCCTTGAATTCCATACTAAGAGAATGCTGTGCTATGAAGCCTTATGAATCCACATGAGATTAAAATTATGTATAGTAATCACACTGTCTAATTGTTATGAAATATAATGGGGTGAAGGGTACTTAGTGGGTCCATGCCAAGGAATTCTTCTGAGTAATAAATGCCATGCGACATCTCGAGCATAAAAGGGATTTGTAGGGGCAAGGAAGAGGAGTGAGGACCTGAAGAAGGGGTGAAGATGATGAATGACCATGTAGACAGGCAGACAGGTGAGAGCAGAACCATGAAGGCAGAAAAGGAGGTTGGGGCAGCAAAGGATATATAGAGGAAAAGAGAGAACTTTGGAAGAGAGAGGGGCGAGAGGGAGAGGGAGAAGGAGAGAGAAAGAGAGAGAGAGAGAAAGAGAGAGAGAGAGAGAGAGAGAGAGAGAGAGCTGGGGTCACAAGCAGTCCTTTTTTAGGGACCTTAACCTGGCAGCTGATGACAGTAAGTATTGTTAGGTCTCTGGAAGGAGCATAGTGGAATTGCCTGTAAGTTAACACCAATAAAACTTAACTAGGAACTTACTGTGTCACTGGGTAGAGGGTCCAAAACTCCCTAGTAGAGCACCATGCACTAAGTTAGTTACAACAGAACTTTAGACCAGAAAGTAGAGAGCAAGGCATGGGAGGATTCTGAGAGCTCACACTTTCCTCACAGTGTCCTGTAACAAGGTGCGCACTCATGTGCTGAGGGCACAAGGTAGTTCTTGTCACATTCTAGAAAAGCTCCCATTCCATTCCTGAGGAAGAGCCTTTCCTTTTTCCATAGTATCTCCAATCCCTATGGGGATTGCAATTAACTAACTAAGACAGATGCAAATACTCATAGCCAACCACTGAGCCTGGGAACTCCAGTGGAAGAGTTAGGGGAAGGACTGAAGGAGCTGAAGGGATTGCTACCCCATAGGAAGAACAACACTATCAATTAACCACACCCCTCAGAGCTCCTAGGGACTGACCTACCAACCCAAGAGTTGGCTTGTCAGTGGCTCCAGCTACATATGGAGCAGAGGACAGCCTGATCTGATGTCAATGGGCGGGGAGGCAGGCGCTTGCTCCTGAGCCTGAAAGAAGGGGGATAATAGAGAAATTAGGCAGGAGTTGGTAGGTGGGTGGGGGAGCACCCTCATTGAGGCAAAGGAGAGGTGAGTAGGGTGAAGGGTTTATGGAGGGGAGACTGGAAATGAGGATAACATGTGTAATGTAAATAAATAAAATGATTAATAAATAAAATAAAAATAAAATAAAATATGAGTTTTGAGTTTAGGTGAACATGCAGTTCATTCAGCTGACGTTTATTCAAACTAGCTGTGCAGAAGACTGTCGCCATCTATGTTTACTTCATTACTGTCAGTGGAATGTGGAGTCCAGGACATCATCTGGATAGGGCTAATGTGTGTCAATAAGAAGGGTACAATGGAATTACTTATCATGTCAAACAAATGAAGCTATTATCTCCAAAGTACTATTGTAATATGTTTATAATATTAGTGGCCCTACAATAGACTAAATAGCTGATACTTGTCACTCAAAGTAATAGACCTGGTTTGATTCAAATAGGTTTTGGTCTTCAAATGTAAAATTTGTTTCTTTATAAGTAAGCATGGGTGTACATTAATATAGTATAATTCATAAACCATATTTACTTTTCAGAGATATCCATTGAATATTAAAATTATCTGAAAAAGATCCTTGGATTTAAGCTTTAAATGATGCACGAAATACAGCTAAGAAATCAAATGCTATATACTTCAATGATTCACTATCTTGATTCATCAGATAAGATGCTTTGCCCTACCCGGATAAAAGAAAGCTTAGAGCACAGGATTTTAGGAAAGTGACAGTACTGTCACACCCTCACTACAGGTTGAAAGTATGCATCATTTTGCCTCAGAATCTTTCAGATTTTAAAGAAGCCATAGAGTTTTTTAGCAAAAGGTGTGTAGTTAGCAAAATCGACTGCTCTGATCTTTCTTCTATCATGGCCTTGGGAGTTCTGCCGCCTATAATCTTGCTGCCAGGCTAGACCTCCCTGCATAGCTGACCTTCTCCATAATAAGGGTTTCTGACTTTGCTTTACACAATGAGCTTCTCAGGGTAAAAGCTTTAGTTCTTGGCTGGAAGATGAAACATGGTAATGCCAAGAGTCCCCAAAGGCAAAATGCTTAACCCCTTAGCCTCTTGTAAAATCCATTGACAGCTGAGGCCAGGTCTATGTTCTCAACCTCAGGGAAACTGACTAAATTATTGAAATCCACATGGGTAGATAAATTTTGATTCCACTACAGACTTCATTAAATTGGATGTTTCAATGTTTAATGATTGGAAATTGTAATGCTAGTACTATAATATGTACTATAGTAATATAAAATATTGGTTGTACAATTGTGCTAATTATCATTATGTATCTTAAATAAGCAGGGGGGTGGTGATAACATTAAGAAGATGGAGTGTGTGTAATTTTATTCCTCTCATGATTTGTTTAAAAATAGAATCCAAGGAACTTTATAAGCCTATTTTATACATGAATACTCTGAAACTGGTTTCTGTTTTATTCAAACTGGGAAAACTTTTGGTTCTATCTTAGTTACCTACAGGTGATCTCAATTATACATACTCTTCCTGGTAGTGAGTAACATTTGAAAGAATAGTTAAGAGAGAAAACCTCCCAGCTGTATAGATTTTTGACTTTCTAACCCTTTCTAGGTGATGATACTATATTTGAATTGATCCTTTTGAATTGATATGGAAACTGATCTCATATAGAAGAAATTTCCTTTTGTCAAGGGTCTCTGTAGAGAAAACCATGTTACCCATTTACCTTTCCTGTAAAGCACCAGTTTCTTAGGTTAAAACTCTCACACAAGGATAGTTTGATGAATATGAAGGTATGCTTTTACATCTCTAAAACTTATAACTATTGTAAAGTGTAGAAATTGTATGTGCGTATTTTTATGTGTCAGTGATCTACATATTGCATTTTTAATAATCACTTAAATGATATTTCCCTTGAATATATGTGCAGCTAAGAGCAGAACCAACTTTACATAACTAATTAAATGATTAATGAAGAAGAATTAATATGAATCTTAGGAAAATATTAATCATAAAATATCTAAAAATTATGTAAAGGACAAACTAAATAATGGTAAATAGAGAACAATAAATATAAAGTTAAATTTCTTGAACTGAGAACCATCAAAAGTGATGATGAACCAAAAATAATCTTAAAATGGTGTGACAGTAATTTTTATAAAATAATTACCAGTCCTATCAGCCTTGAAATTGCTATATTTAAATAGCAATATTTAAGTATATATGTCTGGATTCAATAACCTTTGACAAGATTATTATCTTTAATATTCATTTAAAAACAAAGAAACCCATGAAGATATGTACCTACGTTATGGAACCAGATGACTTTAGTCATTTTAATAGGCATCAGATTCCCAAATCCAGTCATCTAAATGGCAGCATCACTATAAGGTTGATAAATAAATCATATTTAATATGTTTAACTTTATTAATGTTAAATAATGCATGCAACACATTAGTAAGTTACACTAATACAGCAGTACAAGTTATGGAACTCGTGAGCAGTATGAATCTGGCAGCTTAGATTATAAAACTGTGATCCAGAAAATTTCTTCAGATTAGAATAAAGCATAAAATTTAACAAGGCATATATTTCAAAAGGAAGGGTACTTTCCACCTCAAATTTCTAAAAGATTAACTAGATAATTACAGTATGGGGAAAGAAGTAGTTTAACAGCATTTCCTTTCAAAGGTACTGAAGGTACCAGGCTGTACTTGACTGCAAGCTCAATGTGAGCCATCACCAGGACAAGCATGACAAAGGAATGAGAGAATCTACAGTGATGGTTGCTCCAGTAGTGTGTGGGATACTGTAAGACTGCCTACGGAAGCTGTATAGGAGTGAGTGGGCGAGAGAAAAAATGGAGGCCAAGACAAAATTCTCTGAACAAGCTCCTTAGGTTTAATGCTGAGAGTCTTAGGTTATAGCAGGGCATCCCATCCACCCCATCCCGTTCCTGGAGCCCCTGGCTCTATCTTGGAGACCACTTGGAGAAGATGTCTTCTTCCTGGAACTTCTGGGCAGCTCTGGGCAGGCCAGCAGCAGAGACTTGGAGGTGGGTGGCAGTAGTTGCATAACAAAAGGAGCCAGCCTAGCTGGAGGGCCACTCTGTATGTGGCTTCCTGTGGCAAGCCTTCAGGGGCATCAGGTCTGAACTCCCAACCTGGAGCTGGCATGGGGGAGGGGGACCACAGCAGTGGAAGAGAAATTGCTGGAATTGTCAGAGTTGGGATTAACACTGTCTCCTCATATAATGGTTTGATAACTCCAGAAAGTTTAAGACATCATGTTTTAATTTAAAATATGCCAATTTTAAAAGAAAATTTAGTTCACTGGAAAATTTGATATGTATGCTAATTTGAATATTAGGTGTGTTGGAGAATGATCTTAGTCAAATAACTTAAAAGATTAGCTATCAAGTGATCCATATTATCACAAGAAAAGAATTGTGAAATTATGGTACACACTCATAAATACTCACACTTTAATTTTTCCAGGAAGAAGCATACCACTCACCTTACAGTGTTGAGTTGTTCGAATTTAGAAGTATCTATAAGTCATTTCAGTAGCATTAAACTCTCTTCCAGAGTCAATATCAACTGGGAAAATATGTGCTGTTTCATGTAGATCTTACAAGCAAAGAGATAAAGTCATTTACTTGTGCTCACATGTAATAAGTAGCTATTCTGTGAGTATCTGAACATATTTTGATCATGCTTAGATGGTCCACTTAAGAAACTGTTCCTTCGGGAATATTCTCAGTAGTGGTGTGTCGGGATCATGTGGAAGTCTTATTTCTAGCTTTTTGACTAACCTCCGCACTGATTTCCATAATGACTGTACCAGTTTGCACTCCCACCAGCAGTGAGTAAGTGCTGCCCTTCCCTCACATAGATATAAGAATTTGTCATCATCATTTTAAAAAAGTGCAATATTAACAATTCTGACTTAGGTAGATAAAAATCTCAAAGTAGACTGAATTTGAATTTGATGACTAAGGATGCTAAGCTTTTGTGGGGCTTTGGGGGCATGCTTGCGATTTAATAAAAATGATACTGAGACATCTGCTTAGTGTAAGGCTGTTGGTCTTTTTGCAGGAGGAGTCCCTCGGCTAGCTATCTGAACATAACTGGATTCACCTGCCACTGTGTTCCTGAGGGCTCTCTCTCTCTCTCTCTCTGTCTCTCTCTGTCTCTCTGACTCTCTCTCTCTCTCTCTCTCTCTCTCTCTGTCTCTCTCTCTCCACCTCCTTCCTCCATTCCTGTCCCTTCTTCCTTCTGACACGTTTGTCCTTCTGCCTAGTCATGCTGCCCAAGCTCCAGCCACCAGCTCTGTATCCTGCAAAATGCCATACTTCTTACTCTCATCCAGTCTGAATCAATCAGAAGCAGGACAATATACAGTCACTCTCTGTATGTTGCCATTTGGCTTTGAGTACACCTCATAGAGTACTTTTTATGATGATAATCTCAGAGAATCATCTCTTGGTCAGGTAAGGAAGTGTAACTGTGAGCTTTTCTACCAACACATAGGTTTCCTGAAATTCTGACTCTGATACTTTTATTTATTTATTTATTTATTTATTTATTTATTTATTTATATGGGTGCACTATAGCTGTCTTCAGACATACCAGAAGAGGGCATCATATCCCATTACTGATGGTTTTGAGCCACCATTTGGTTACTGGTAATTGATCTCAGAACCTCTGGAAGGTAGTTAGTGCTCTTAACCACTAAGCCATCAACTCAAATCCAAGATTTCTTACATATGAATAAATGCTCTGTTTCCTGACTAACATATTTTAATTACCCATTTATTTTACTGTAAGACATGCCACATTGCTGGTTATCAGGTCCTAAGTTGCATTCTCTCTCTCTCTCTCTCTCTCTCTCTCTTTCTCTCTCCTCTCTCTCTCTCTCTCTCTCTCTCTCTCTCTCCCTCCCTCCCTCCCTCCCTCCCTTTTTCTTCCATCTCCTCCTTCCTCCCTTTCTCTCTATTTTCTTTCTTACCTAAGCACATTTTCATGTGTATTGTATTATTCAGAGGCTTTCTCATTCTGAACCTGGCCTCTGTTGCCTTAAAGGGCCAATCTACACACCATGACCAATCACCTCAATGATATATGCTAGCTGCCAGCTGCCGCTCTATTGGCTGGCCCAGAAACATGCAGTCCTGGACTTGCCTGAGAACACAGCTGATGCATTTTTCTACTGTGGTAGCTGCTCAAAGAACACATTCAAGTACCTGGCAGCAGGTCCTAAAGAAGCTGCATTAAGCTTCTGTCTAATTTCTTGCTCCCAACCTTCTCGAGCTTGAGTGGCCAACTCTGCTCACTTAACAGCCTGCCCACTGACACAGAGCAGAGTACTAAACAGTCCTTCCCAATGTCTTTTCAGGCTCTAGATATAGAGTCTGTGGCCAGTGTGCCACTTGTAACTTTGAGCTTTCCTACCCATGAGTAAGTTCCCCTCAATTATGACTCTAAGACTTCTTATATATGAATGAATGCTTGAGCCAATAGTTTTAGCTCTGTCCTCTGACCAGCTCATATCTTAATTATCCATTTCTTTTATTCCAAGACATGCTACATGGCTGGTTTCATGGTGCTCACTTTCATAACAACTCTTCTCTTCTGTGTCTGGGGAGAATCTGCTGCACCTGGACTGTTTTCCCAGAATTCATCTCTCTATATCAAATGTCTCACCTTTAACCCTGACTCAGCTCACTGGCCAATTAACTATTTATTGGCATCATTTAAAATTCATTTTTGTTTATCTTCTTGATGTTCAGTACTTTTGATTCTTTGTATATTCTAGATATCAACCATCTGTCAGAGGTTCAGTTGATGAAGACTTTTTCACTCAGTTGACTGTTGCATCCCTGAAATAATAGCAACTTTTGCTTTACCAACTTTTTTTTTTTTTTTTGTAGTTTCATGAGGTCCTATTTGTTAAAACTCTTAAAGCAGGTTCAGAAGGACCTTTCCTGTGCCAATATATCTACAGCACTACTTTTTGGAAATTTTGTCAAAATGAGATAGCTAAACGAGTGTGGATTTATGTGTGGGATCTATGTTGCTGATTAATCTGTCTGTTTTCCTGCCTCTGACATGCTGTGTTTTATTGTTATCATTGGATGCAGCACTTGGGAAAGCAGTCCCAGTATCTGGCCCAGAAATCCCAGCCAAGCTTGCCCTGGTTGTAGTGCTTACAAGTGAGCAGGGCTGGAGACTGTGAGTGGAGGAGAAATAATTCAGCCCCTTGTTGGCCTTAGAGTAGTGTGTATGTGTGAGAGATGCCCCCAACCATTTAAGGCATATGGGATATATGAGGAGCTGGCTTTACACTGGACTGGACAGTCTGGGAGAGGTAGCCTAGAGGGTATGAAAGCAGGGGAGCTGGCTCACCCTGACACCTGCTGCAGAATCTGGAAGAATGGACCCAGCATTTCACCTGGACCTGGTTATAGAGGCATGGGAGAACTCCCCCAAGGGAATGAGAGCAGGTGGGATGGCCCCATCCCTTGCCAGCTGCAGCACTTGGGGGAACAGGCCCTGCTGTACCTCCCCTAGACAGCACAGTAGAGCTGGCCCTTGATGGCTGCAGGACTTGGGTGAGCTGTCCCTGCTCTTCTCCTGGGCAATGCTGGAGATTTGGCCCCAATGTCATGAGCCTGGGAGAACAGTTAGGCTTACCAACTCAGCTACCACTCAGATGCAGATCCAGGGCTTTGAGTTAGCCCACCCCAGCCTCTACCCAATGTATAAACTGCTGGAGCTCCTGAAGGGGCTTGTTCTCCAGAATCAAAGCTACACAATCTCTACAACAAGAGGGTATCTGGGAAGATTCTCAGTGAGGATCCAGTGTTGATAATATAGCCTCAGACTATACCAATGACTCAGTGCGATGTATAGCTTCAAAAAAAAAAAAAAAAAAAGCTGTTTGAGTGTACTGTGTGAGGTGCAGCAACACACTGCAGCTTCTAAGGGGGAAACATTGGTGGTTTGCTCTTGTTCTGTCTGTTTTCTTTTGAATGGAGGTTGCAAGGGTAGAGGTTAGAGATGGAGGGCTGGGAAGATGAGTATGATTGGAGAGCATGACATAAATTCACAAAGAATCAATAACAAATTAAAAAAACAAAACCAAAATCAACACCACATGTGGGTTTCTTTATTTCACCTGGATTGGCAGGAGAATATCACAGACCATTACAATCTTTATAGCCTGCTGTCATTGACTTGGTTATTGTTCAGAACATTAAACTAAGACTCTAGTAACTGAAAACACCAAAAACTTGTTTCATATGCCATGCTTACATTAATCTGGTACCAATTTGAAAGTTAAATCCACGCTGGTTCCTTTCATGCAATGAACATTATTCAGGAAGAAAAGTCGTCAATGTCTTACACAGCAGGAAATTCTGTGAGCTAAAGTAACAACTGACTTGTCAAAGAACTGACTGGTACAACACTGGTACCTAAATGTTATGTGAATAGCCATCTACTCTCTGATTGGATTTAAGATCTACTATGCAGTAATTATTAGGGTAAATGGGCATAGTAATAAGTTGTTAAGTTCTCATGTCTTATGTTAATACACATAGATTAGTATATATCTAAATTGTCCTTAGAGGAGTTTCTCCTTATTTAGTGGGGGGGGGGTGTTAGATGACAGTACAGAGACTTTAACTAGTCAATGTTCATGGAAGAGAGCTTGGAATGCTCACCTCTTTATTGTACCTATGTGTGTCAGGCACAGGGTGTTTTCCCAAAAGAGGAGGTGATGAGAGGGATCAGGGCAGTGACCATTATATCAAAACAGAATTTCCCCCCAGATGACTGTGCTGTTTCACAAATAAAGACATTGTGACTGTGAATGCATGCACAAGTACTACACAAATGCAAGCCATCCACACTTCACAACATTGGTTGTTGAAAAGCTAGTGAAATGCTTCCTCCACTTAAATAGTTATTATCAATTGGTGTCTGCTGAGGGAAGGAGGAATTTTGTTCATTTGTTTGATTGATCGATCCTTTGTTTTGTCAAGGATGCCATTCTTAGAAAGCCACCCACTCATGTCCCAGTAGATGGTTCTACAGCCATTTTTATGCAAGCCGCAGTAATCTTAAAAGCAGAATATATAATGTTGTGATAAAAATATGTTCCCTGGGATAAAGGAAAAATTGGAGAGGAAAAGCCAGAAGAATTGGATTAATAGTAAGCAATGATTAGTATGTTTGAAATTCTTGAACAAAAGAAAATAGTTTACTAAATATTTTAGATGAATGAAATGGCAGATAAATGATTCCAAAAGATATAAAGTGCATATTAGGAAGGACGTTTGTTTATGGCACTTACTAAATTTTTGAAAAAAAAAATATTAATTTCAAAATGTATCAGAAAGTTCACTATTCCATGGGGCTAAAGTTTCTAGGTTTAAATTCAGGAAGTGGGGCGCACCTCCCTGCCTCTGTCGACCAGCAAGAAAGACACGCCACCACCGGGATCTTCTCAGTCAGCTTTATTCTGGAGCACCTTGATAGTTGATTCCCGGGACTCTGGACAGCAGCAGAGCTGCTACTTTTATACACTCCCAGGAAAGGGGGAGGGGTGTCATAGTGGTTGCTGATTGGTGCACCAAGCCATACCTCATTTGCATGTGGCCCATTCATTGGTGCCACAAGCCACGGCCATTAGCATATTTTCCCTTCATTAGTACTACAAGCAGTGCCTCATTAGCATATTTCCCTTCGGGAGGGGCTGCTTCCTGAGGAGGGCCTGAGGAAAGTGCTGCGCTTGCGCACTAGGCTCTCCTCCCTGGCAGCCAGACGGTCCTCCGCCATCTTGTAATGGCGGAGGGCCGGAGGGCTATCACTGAATGGAAGGCTTTATGGAGCCGGGGCTTCTCGGAGCCCGGGGATCCCCGGAGGCGGAGCCTCTCGGAGGCCGGCGATCCCCGGAGGCGGGGCCTCTCAGAGCCCGGGGCTTCTCGGAGGCGGGGCCTCTCAGAGCCGGGCGGCTTTGCCGGTCAGAGTATGGACAAGCGCTGGAGCCTGGTTACGGAGGCGTTCGCTGGGGAGGCCCGGTTGCAGCGGCATTTGCTGCTGCGGGGAAGCCCAGGTGCGGATTCCTACATCGAAGTCTGATTGAAGAACAGATTTTATTGTTGTTGTTGGTTGGTTGGTTGTTGGTTGGCAGATTTGTTTGTTTTTTAATGTGCTAAAAACATGGATGTTCTAAATAACTACATACATTTGGGTGAAATTATATACTATAATTAAAATTTATCTCGGAAAAATTAATTTAAAGTCTCCTTAGAAACCTTTAAAATAAGATAATTCAGCACTGGAATGACTAATATTAGCTGTACACTTGATGGTGTCTGGAATCATCTATGAGCAATTATCGTGACTATGTTAAATGAGATGAGAAGATCTTGCAGATTATGCATGATACAATTCCATGGATTTGGATGCAGGAGAAAGTGATATAAGTACATACATTCAGCTGTCTCTTCTTGACCATGGATGCTATGCAAGCAGCTGCTTCCATATCATTTTTCTGTGACTTCTCTGACATAATCAACTGTATGCTGGAACTATTAGCCAAAAGTAAATACTTTATCCGTCGAATATCTCTTGCCAAGGGATTTTATAACAACAACATGAAAATGAACTAAGACCAACACATCTTAAAAGTAGATGCGTAGTTATTCTCATGTATAATCACACATATGTAAAAATTCATGAAGAGTGATAATGATCCTTTTTATGACATAACTTAAATTTTTAGGTGTGTGTGTGTGTGTGTGTGTGTGTGTGTGTGTGTTACATGGCATGGGGGATATATTTTTCTGGCCATGCTTACTACATGCCTCTTGCACATGGATGGGCATCTCGTTCAGTAAATTTGACTGAAAAACAGTGTTTTGTGAATATGATAGGGGCCATGTGCACATGAACTCACATTAGCGGAGAATAGTATGCACAAGACTTCCACAAGGTCAAAGCAACTCAAATCACAGCAAGAATGAAGGGTTCAAAAGTGCCAAGCAGCGCCGGGCGTGGTGGCGCACGCCTTTAATCCTAGCACTTGGGAGGCAGAGGCAGGCGGATTTCTGAGTTCGAGGCCAGCCTGGTCTACAAAGTGAGTTTCAGGACAGCCAGGGCTACACAGAGAAACCCTGTCTTGAAAAACCAGAAAAAAAAAAAAAAAAAAAAAAAAAAAAAAAAAAAAAAAAAAAAGTGCCAAGCAGAGGTGTTATGTGACTCGCGCTACCTTCCCGCCAGCAGGAATACACGGGGACACCAGGATCCTTCTACAGACTTCTTTATTGAAGCCTTGAAAGAGGAAGACCCAGATCCCGGAAGGGGCTCGGCTTATATAGCCAAGGAGGAGGCGTGTCTTAACCGGATTGGCTGCTGGGCCATCACTCATGTTAAGTCCCCGGCTGGGCGGTGATCAAGAATGGTTATGCAACAGGCACATGTGCTTTCGGGTTGTTTCCCTACTCTATACTGGGGTGGTAACAGGATGTAGGCACTATCTTAGAATGGGGGCTGAGCCAACTTGTGCGCGGCCCTCTACAGTGTTAGTGATAATTGATAACTTTGGGGGAGTGGGATTCAGGTTTACAGAGTAGCTCCAGTGGATAGCTTATACCTCTACCCTGCACACAATAGCAGCCTCAGCATCTTTTCTAAAAAGGGCACATGAAATTTGGAGGCAAAAGTGATAAGGTTTGCAAGAAGGGAGTAGTGGTATAGATTTATGGGAAACATAGTAAAAGTCTCAATAGAAATTTTAATTAATGTTGAAGCACATTGGTGTTTATTTGTTTGCGAGATACTTATAGTAAGGTATTAATAAAAAGCATGTGAGAAAGCAAATGTAGATGCTATAAAGATTACACAGTGGTTATTAGCATTGCTGTTCTAGAGGATAACTTGGCTTCAGTTCCCAGTAACCACATGGTGACTCAGACATCTGTAACTCTAGTCCCAGAGGACCTACTATATATATATATATATATATATATATATATATATATATATATATATATATATATATATATATATATATATATATATATATATATATATATATATATATATATATATAGTGCTTTAGAGGAATATAGTGATTATAAATTGTAAAACATGTTGAAGAATTGATGACACTAATATTTTGAAGAAAGATATATACATAACTATATAACTATATTACTATATGTATGTATACACATACATATAGTTATATTCTACACAATTATCTGCCCTTTATTTGAGTATAAAGTAAGTTCTAAAGAAGATCAAGATACTGCTTTTACTTGTCTTCCATGAGCAGGTAATTTTCTGGAATTTTGTGAATTGTTCTACTCATGTTCAGATAAACTCATATTTAAATTTTTAAGAGCATATAATTCTACCTATATGAAGCCAGACAGGATTATATAGGTAGATTTATACGCTCTGTCTTGGTCTACTCCTCCATAGAGATTATATTCTCAAGCAATCTATTTCTTCATAGTCATTTCTGTCATCAGCTCTACAGCCATTGTTTTACAATTTGGATCCACCATATTCCGTTAAGGCACAATTAAATTAACAAAAATCCTTATAAGCAAAATACCCTGTGTATGAGCATTCCTATGCTTCACACTTTTGCTTTTATTTAACAACCTTCCAGCACCCCAAGGGGATAGATGTAAACTATAATGCCTATGGTGATTATTAGTCACTGCAATAGAATTTATAGATTGTCCACAGCACTATCATCTGGGTCTCTGGACGGTCTCTGAGGTCCATTGCTTTTCTATGTGTACTCACTTGTTCCTGTTGCCTTTAAGGTAAGACTGCGAAAGATGATTCATCAGACAGAATTTTTCTGATATGATACCCAAATGTGATCACAAATCATTTATTATGTCAAAATTCCCATGATCAAGTATAGACACAGTGTTAATGCATACTCGACTCTGGAATCACTCAGGAGTCCTGCAAGGGTCACTGTGCCTTGAGCATGGTGGAAGTTTGTCATCCTCATCTAAGATAGAATGTTACTGGCAAACTTTTTATTCCCTTAGAATTGTAGAACTGGGGACACTGCTTTTTCTTATATTGACCGAAGTTGCCCTTGGCTCCCAAAGCCCTGTTCATTCTCCTCCACATGGGAGCATTCAGACTGGGTAACAGAGAAGAAATCTACTCCTTCAAAGCCAGAGAGAGCATTCCTTTCCTTTGTCAGCTGAATCTCGAGGCTTATGAAATCCATTCATCTTTGTCATGTTTTATTGACTAGAATCAAACACAGGAACTCTGGGCAAAAGGGGGTTGTAAGAAAGGTTGACTGCAGGACATGGCCTCCTAGGACTTGCCTACCATACAGACTTCGATTGCCTTCTGAAACCATGCAATTTATGGCATTCTTCTCAGTTGAGCATCTTATATAAGGTCTATATTTGCAGACTTGAGCTTTCTCGGTTTCTATATTCACACTGACCTCTGCTCCCCTCTAATGGGTTTGATTTCATTTTGCTTTGCTCAAAATCTCTTTTCTGTTTAACAGTCTTCTGATGTTGTTTCTGTTGATAATATTTTACCACACTCTAAAGTTTTTATATAAATGTGAATTTTATGTCCTTCAGATATATTCACTATGTAGTTTTACTTTAAATACCAAACACATGTGTCTGGTCCTCACTTATATGCCTTTGTAAATTTGTTTTTGTTTTTGTTTTTCTCTTGTTTTGCTAACATCATATGTGTTTTGAAGACTGGACTTAGGACTTGTTTTTCTCAAGGCACTGCATTTTATTTTTCTTATTTTTAGGAAATTAATATTTGAAAATTTCTAAAACCAAACATGAAGCATGTACTTTACCAAATCTAATTACTTTACTATAAAAAAAATCAGTTACTTTCCATATCACATGTTTATTTCATATAGAAAATTAAAACAACTATTTAATATGTTAGTTCTTCATGTATAAATGCTCAGTTTTAGCTTTAGCACATGAGTATAGACCAAAGATTCACTAAGTATTAATATGTTATGCATTGTCTCCATGTGTTCATGAGATAATTTCAGTTAACATACATCAAATTAAATAAATTGCTTGAGACCAACTCATTTGTTACTTTTGATATATTTATCTAAAAGAAATGTGTGTGTGCGTGTGTGTGTGTGTGTGTGTGTGTGTGTGTGTGTGTGTGTGTATTACAAATTCTTGCTATGTAACTCAGGTTAGCCTCAAAACTGTAATCTGCCTACCTTCTGAGCTTTTAGACCATTGACATATGGCATCATATGACATGTAGAGTGCTTTGCTTTAGCAAGAACATTTTCAGAATAGAGTGACAGGAAAATCTATAGGCTTCCAAAACTTCACAGACAATGGATTAATAGCAATACAAAAGAGGAAAGTTTATTTTTGTGTTCTTTCCTGACCAGCCTTCCCCTTCACTCAAAACATGAAACTCATTTTATATCGATGACATTTGACAGAATATAGGTTACAGTTCGTTTTTATGGAAATTATTTTCAAAATAAATTGAAATTGCTCAAGTAGCAAATACAATTTTATATTAGACACAATCACATATAGACATACAAGCACACATTTTGTTTCCCAGTCAGTAGCCCACTGAGTAAACTGACATTTTATTACAAAATAATAAACTACAGATGGTTCACAAAATGACAAATTTATTAAATGATATTTAGTTGCTTATTTTAATAATAAGTCATTGTTATCCTTTTGTGTTTTTGAAAAATACAGTTTCCTTAGTAGGTTTGAAGACATCACATGTTGACCTTTCATTTCCTATGAGTCCCTATGGGGGGGACAAAGCCACCTGACCTTGCATGACACCAATTAGACATTTCTATTGTATTAAATGTCTCATGTCAACTGGAAAATGTATTTTCTCTGGTCTTTTATGCCCTTTAAAAATGATGCCTTTCCCCAAAGATGAGGGATGAGCACGGTGAAAGCAAATCGGTGCTTTAAAACTTTTAGCTTTGGTAATTAGAGCAGGATAGCAGATTTTCTCAGGCATGATGATTTGCTTGAATTCTTGTGCTGATTTGCATCACGGAAGTTATTCTCACAAGCAGCCTTTGAGACAAGGTATACTTAAGAACCAGAGACATGCAAAATATATTGCATTGTCTCTGTACCTTGTCAAGGATGAAGTCCTGTCAGTCTCACATCATTACCATCAGTACAACTGGAAGGAAATGTCTTGCACGCAGTGTATTTTCTGTCAAATACAGGTACCAATTTTGAAGGCATATTAAACATTCATTATCTTTTTCAGAACTGAAAAGAAAAGATGTTTTCCTTGTGTCTCTTTTGTCTTATATAATCCTGTCGATCCAGGATGCTTTGAGCATTCATTTCATGTGGTGTGTTGCTAGATGCCTGAAATGTTAACACAGTGTTTCTTTGCCAGTTCACAAGATGTAAAGCCAGCTGGGAAATTAGAATCCTACAGAAAGAGATAAATGCTGGATTAAGAGCATGCTTTGCTTTCTGCTAGGCTTCTACAGACTTGGAAAGGGAAGGTGACGAAGTGAACTTTACTGATTTCAAGTATGGAATAATAGGATATTTCACATTGATTAATCCCCTGCAATTAGATACAACCACCCACAATCCCCTTGACATCCGAGTAAGCACGCATGTCCACCTCATTTATTCAAAGCATATGTTCTGATGAGCTGCAGAGCTTGTGATTAGCTTGTTTTTTGTTTACTAATACAAGTGAACTGGAAAAATAACATCCCACATTCCCAATTGAAGACCAATGATACTGTGAATTTCCACCTTTGGTCTGATTCATGTAGTTAATTTCAAGCAAAAGGAATACATATTTTGAGTACTTTTGGGATAACTGATATAATTTTCAAAATAGTGTTATATGAGGTAGTCATGCTGACTTATTATATTTCACAGGACTGTCAAATTAGACTTGTCTCCAAAATGATGAATATTAAATTACATCTAAGATTTCCAGTTTTTTTTTTATTTTTAAATTATGATTTTAATGACTGCATACTAAAGTAAATGCATGTTTCAAAGCAGTAAAATAAAACTCAGTTTATTATAGTTTATATTTCGAAATCATTTGTATATAAATAAAAGAAAATTTACTATAGTTGCCAATTGCTAAGTAATTTCAGACTGGCCAGAGGCAAGTTTCCCATCCAAAAAGAGAGTGTGGCTGTTCCTGGTCAGCCTCTGGGTCCATGACGCATGCCCTATTTTTCATTGACATTGAAATATTAATCTAACACTATAAATCTTGAGTCAATTTTGTATGAATGACATTTTACAGGTATGTTATATGAAGCTAAACTCCCACTTAGATAATAATCTTCCGCAATACTTTATTAGGTTAGCTTGCTTGACTTTATGCTGTTAAATGGAAGCCGACCTCTAATTTTCTGTAAACTAATACATTCAATTTCATTTTAGAATACTGGAATCCGTATTGTCAGATTTGTAAAGAGGAAGCTTGCTGAGTTGTTTTATTACAGCAAATATCAGAAGAGAATTGTCCTGCCTTCCTTTGCTTGTGATTTGATGTTATTTCATTTAATTTTGAAGCTTCATGAAATGGAAAATAGCAATTGATATAAATATATTTCTTCCTTTTCAAAGTGTAGACATAAATAATACTTAAATATATGATCATTTACCTCAATTTAATCTATAAAATATTATTTTGAACACTACTATTTGGATTCTAGATTCAGATAAAATCATTAAGGATATGATATTGATGATGTTTTAATAATTTAATAATTTAATCTTAATAATGTTTTAATAACTGTTTTATCCAAATATATAAAACAGCTTTCAAAATTGTGGTAACTATTGTCTCACCCTCTAACTTTGGCAATATAAAACAATTATACTTGTTCAAATAAATACATAAAATTCAAAGTTACATGTTTCTAATGTATATGAATTGGTCATAAGTTACATAAATGTATAATGGTATTTTAAGATAGAGATTCTTATTATTATATTGAGAATAAAATAATGAAACTAAGTAAAATAGTTCCAATCTTTGTTTTTGAATAATTTTGAGCTAAGTTAGTACAGGGGAATGCCAGGGCCAAGATGTGGGAGCGGGTGGGTAGGGGAGCAGGGCCTGGAGGGGCGGGTATAGGGAACTTTCTGGATAACACTTGAAATGTAAATGAAGAAAATATCTAATAAAAGTTGGAAAAAATAAATAAATAAATTAAAAAATAATAATTCTTTTGTGACATACAGTATGATTTCATTATAATATTATAGGAAGCATGGTTGTCAGTGATATCATCTGTAAATTATTGTGTTGAATATGCTTTAGATAGAAAAAAATAAATGTGTTACTTTGTGATTGTTAAAAACTTGCTGAAGGACAACTATATAATTACACCACTGAGCAAAAATTAAAGTAGAAAATCACTTTTCTTTTGTCATTGATTGGTAATTGTATCTGTTATTTATATTTTTGGAATTTATATTATTCATGACTTTTGACAAAAGGGTACCACTAGCCATATAACACTCATAGGTATGTAGTGAAATCATCAGATGACAAGAAAATCAGCCAAAATTAATGCAAAAACTGGGAATATTTATTCTTACGAGCATGGCCAGCCTGCCACCCACAGGCCTCACACATTCAAAAATTGCTCTGACTTAGACCCAAACATTGTTTTAAATGATTTTTTTTTTACATATTCACTTTATATTCTGCTCATTGATCCCATCTCAATCACCCTGTCCCACAATCCTTTCCCTGTCCCCATCCCCTTCTCTTGTGAGTAGGTGAGGAGTCCTTTGTGTATCTGTTCAACCAGGCACTTTAAGTATCTGCAAAGTTAGATGAACCAAGACCAGACAGGAAGCCCAGGTAAAAGTACATATCCTATATACAGGAAACAGCTTTTGGGATAGTCCTCATTCCAGTTAATCCAGACACACATGAAGACCAAGCTGCACATCTGCTACATATGTGGAGGGAGGCCTTGGTCCAGCCCATGTATATTCTTTGGTTGATAGTTCAGACTCTAGGAGCACTGGTTAATTGATTCTTGGCACCACACATTAGGACAACATCATTTTACAATGTCAGAAGGTTGGGCAATCATATGAATGGATAGACACCATAGTGTAGCATCATATCTCTTCTCTTTACTTAAGAAAATACTTCAAAGATATAACAACATTAAATATTTCATGTATTGTAGCATTTATCTATATGTGGCTTTATAACATATTAATAGTACAAAATCCAATATGATAGAAAAGTACTATAATATTTCAATAACCAAAAATACACTATAAATAAGGAAACCTTTAGCATCACAGTGACATATTTTCAGCACCATAAGTGCATTCATTTCAAATATTTGTCATAAGAGGAGAAATGAAACTACATCTGATTTTATCCAAATTTAATTACATGACTGAATTATATAATAAAAGAAAGTCAGTTTACCTGGGTTTCCATATTTTTAACAGGTGAAACGTTAAGAGCAGGTAAGAAATATTTGAGAATGTTTCAGACTTAGGCTCACTGCTCTCCTGTGTGGGTTAACCTTTCTCACATAGTACCCATCTCAGGAATGATAAATAGTTGTGCCGTTACTGATCAATTACAAATGTGACTGTACTGCAAAAATCCATTGTCTATTGCCTGAAACTGATTACTCTTATTACCTGACAAGGAGCTGCACAATTTTAAATGAAAACAGAGGACCAAATACACAGATCGTTGGCTCTCTTGGAGTGATTGATAAGGATGTAATTATAAATCATATTTTAATTCAGTTATTCTGTTCAACCAAGTGTAGCTTATGAAATTTAATGTATAAAATGTTAATTCTGGCTATAATTGAGTTCATAGATTTACAAGAGATCATTGCCCCGGAATGCAGCAGATGAGATCCAAATAGAGCTCACAAACCTGTCCCCTGAATGAGCCTAATAAATAAATCCTGTGTCATCAGTATGGAATTCTGCGTCTTCAGTTTCTCCACCTTTCATTAAAAGTAGAGGCTCTGTGAGGCTAGACACGTCCTCTCCCACTGAAGCTAGACAAGGCAGCCTAGCTAGAACATATCGCACATGCAGTACAGGCAATAGCTTTGGGATACACTCCCCCTGTTCCAGTTGTTTGGAACCCTCATGGAGACCAAGCCGCACATCTGTTACATATGTGGTGGGACGTCTAGGTCCAGTCCATGCATGTTCTTTGGTTGGTGGACCAGTCTCAGATTCCCAAGGGTCCAGGTTAGTTGCCTCTGTCTTTTGGTCTCCCCACGAAGTTCTTATCCCCTTAGGAGCTGCAGTGCTCCCTCCTATTCTTTTGTAAGGGTGTCCAAGCTTCACACATTGTTTGCTGTGGGTGTTTGCATCTGTCTGGGTCAGCTTCTAGGTGGAATCTCTCAGAGGACAGCCAAGCTAGACTTCTGTCTGCAAGCATGACAGAGTATTATTAATAGTGTCAGAGACTGGTTCTTGCCGATGGGCTGGGCTGGGCTGGGTTTCAGGTTGGGCCAGTTATTGCTTGGCCATTCCTAAGTTTCTGCTCCACCCCCTGTCCCTGCATCTCTTGCAGCTAGGATAAACTTAGGATCCAAAGCTTTGTGGGTGAGTTGATGTCCCTATCACTCCATTGAGCTCCTTCCTGGCTAGAGGAGGTTCCTTATCCCTAGTGCTGTGAGTAAAAGCTAAGGACACCCCGACTGATTTGTAGGTGCTTGGCTTATCTCAAGTCTCTGTCTCTTCCTGGAGACCCCCCTCACCTCCTCACCACTGTCAGCTGCAGATTTCCACTCATTCTCATAGACATTTGGCCATCCCTCCTGTAAATCCCCACACCTGATCTTTAACACCCCCATTCCTTTTCTGATCCCCTTTCTTACACAGTTCCCTTCCTCCATTTCCTCTCATGACTATTTTATTCCTTCTACGTGAGATTAAAGAATCCTTCCTTGTGCTTTCCTTCTTGCTTAGCCTCTTTAGGTCTGTGGAGTGTAGCACATGTGGGAAGATATCCAGGGGGACCCCTACTGGTTCAGAGGAGAAGTGGTAGGGGGAGCGGGAAGGATTGTGAGAGGGGGGTGACCAGGAGAGAGACAGTGAACAGGCTGTAAAGTGAATAAATTAAATTAATAATAATAAATTAATAATTAAATAAATTAAAAATAATAAAGTTTTAAAATTATATATATATATATATATATATATATATATATATATAATATTAAGATCAATTATGTTTTCAAAACAAAATAAGTTATCATAAACTTTGCAGGTGAATGGATGGAAATACAGTGACTATATAAAGTGACATACAACCTGACAAAAAATTAAGCAGAGATAAACTTAAATGAACTGTCTCGCAAATTCATCAGAAAGACAAGTGAAAAGTTATGTTGGATGTGGCTTTAAGAACTGCTTACAAATGATATCTGTGTATCAATGTAGTCATCATTTTCATTGTTAATCTATACTTCCTGAGTTTCCCTGAAGGCTTAACATGAGAGCTCAGAGAGAAGCAAAAAGGAGACAAAGTATACTCTTTCTGAGTTTCTAATACAGGTGTTTTAATCGTAAATAACAACAAAACAAATGAAAATACTGTGTTAGAAAACTATTTTTGTAAATCTCAGCATCTGCTTAAAGATTTTGTTGTTATTTTATTTTATTTTATTTTACTTTATTTTATTTTATGTTTCCTAAGCCTTTGGCTGAGTGTCCTCCATGAAAGGTACCTTTTTGTTATTAATATTTTATTGATCACTTTTAATTTCATATAGTGTATCCCAATTTCCTTCATATCCCTGACCCTCATCCCTTCCCTCTGTCCTGGCAACCTTTCCTTCCAAAATAAAATAAGAAAGAAAAAAAAAATCTTGTTGTGCAAGCTGTAGTGTGTCACACAGTAAACCCCTTTGTCAATAGTTTTTGCTATTTGTTATTCATTTTATGAGCATTGGTGTTTTTCCTGAATGAATGACTGTTTGAGAATGTCAGATCTTAGAGTTACAGATAATTGTGTAATGCCATGTGGGTTCTGGGACTAGAACCAGGGTCCTCTGGAGGCATAATCAGTGTTCTTAACCACTGAGCCATCTCTCCAGCCATTGGTCACGTATCCTTATTTGACAATGGTCATTGCAATAAGTCATTGGTTTGTGTTGAGGCCTCAGGCTCCTGTTACACTATCAATACTAGTTCTTCACTGTGACTCATCACAGATATCGGAAAACTGCTGTTTCATGGAGCTTCTGCAGCATTGAATTAGGAGGATGGCCCTTTTCATACACTCCAGCAGATCATAGGTGGAGAAGAGGTCCAGGTGGGCCAACTCAACACCCTCAATCTGGACCTGGCAAGTATCTGATTTGGCCAGTCCTCCTAGTCTGTTAGGCACCACCGGGGTGAACTCTCCAGCACTGCATGGTTAGCTCACCTAATGCAACAGCCCACAAGGAACACCTCAGCTCTCCTACCAACATATCCCACACCTTTGCCACTAGGGCCAGATTTACTCTGCTACCTAGGCATGGTGCGTGGCCCACTGTCCAATTGCTGCAGATGGTGAGGAGCAGGACTATCTCTCCAGGTCTAATGACCTCAGGGTCAGCTCTTGCCTATTTGAAGGAATGGGAGGGGCAGGGCATCTCTTTCTCATACCATTCCACAGCAGACTAATGGTAGGGCCAGCTCCAAGAGGGACATCTGAAACAATGATGGCTTTTGCGACTCCTTTGAAAGCGAGCTGCTCTGGTGATTTTTTTTTTTTTTTTTTTTTTTTTTTTTAACAAACCTAAATAGCGCTTTGACTTTCCATTGTCTGCTATGGTTTTTAAGTGTTCCTTGGGTCTCACTGACTCTCATCCAATACAGGAAGCTTCAGAGAATAGCAAGTGTGTGGTTACAGGCAGGAAAGTCAACTCATTAAAACGACATTCTGAGGTCACCCATGATATGGCTATTTCTGAAATGCATATCAGGTTTGCTTATTGTGTAAAAGTCAAAGACTGGTTGTTATGTCAGGACTAGAAACCCAGATTCTGACCTGAAATTTTGTTCTAATTAGGTTTATCTCTCTCACTCTCTGAATTATAAAATGAAGAAAATCATAATTCTAGCTCTAGCCAAGGATTAATTTAAGATTGGTTGAGGCTTGATGTTCTGTTGCTGAGCAGATGTGTGAATAAAAATCTACAGTGAGCCTACCATTAAATAAATAAATAAATAAATAAATAAATAAATAAATAGATAAATAAATACAAAACTATTTAGTTGATGACCTGTAGACCCACAAACTGCTGCTGAAAGAGAAAATGCACAGAATATACTACATTAAACATTTTATTGTTCTGAGATACTGCAATTTATAAGTCGCCCATTCATTATGCAGGACTTTTTATTAAAGTTAACATGTTAATACTAGTGGGTTATTTAGTGCTAAACCTTGCAAAAATATCCAGTCACTCGTTCATACATTTTTCTTATTGTGCGTGATCTAAATATTAATAAAATTTGCAAGTTTATTATGATAGTGTAAGAGTATGACACATTGCATTATTTGTCTAAGTAAGTACTTTATGGCCAGAACGGTCAAAGACTGGTAGAGAGAAAAACTATTACTTGGGTTTCTATTAACTAACTGTAACACACAAGAATGGTAGTGGCTAAAAAAGGATAGTAGTAGTGTGTACTATATGAAATTTTATGTTTTGAAAATTTTCTAAATGTTTAGGTACTAAGAGAATAAACTACACATTTTAAAAGTGAAGTTTGAAGAAAGTGGTTTAATTGTATAAGGCCATCCTGGTAGAGCCTTTGAGCTGGAATGGTTATCTTTATTTTTTAAAATGGAGAGCATGCAGAAGATTACTCCTATTGTCTTCTAAGTTGATGACCTGGTTGTTGTGTGATTCAGAGGCAAGTAGTCCTTTATGGCCACATGGACTCCTCATATTTGAACACATCTTCAAGCCAAAATAAAATCCCTGTTCTTTAAGAATCTAAACAGCTTAGAGTGTTTTGTTAATTTAAGAATATACCTTAATAATGAACATGTGCTAACAACTCACACACGAACAAAGATGAATGCCTGTTATTAAATTCATCTGAGACATAGCCTGAGATAAGTGATACTCGAAGATGAAAAATGAATAAAGTGGAATTTTTGAGTCTTATTTAATAGCTGAATATAAATATACAATGAGTCAATAAATTACATAAATTTGGATCCAGGGTGTTTATACCTCTTTTTTAGTGTTTGCATTTTGAACATATTATGTTACATAGTTTTGTCGCTGTCTGTGGCAAGGAACAATTCTTAACCTCCCTTCTGTTCAAAGTAATAGATGGAGCCACATAAATTTAGTTCTGGAAGAGCTTCTCCAGTTTGAACCAAAAGGTATAAGACTGTTGCACCCCTTAAAAAGCTTTGAGTTTTGCTAAATAACAGAAAGTCTCTATTCCTCTTTTTCCTCAACATCTTTTGTTTTCCCTTTCCCGTTCTCTACCCCTCTCTATATCTGTCTTCCACTTTGCCACCTCTCTCTCTCTCTCTCTCTCTCTCTCTCTCTCTCTCTCTGGATCTCTCATTGAATAAAAAAACAGTAGAACAAATGACTGGATGTTTTATTAATGTAACTAATATACCTACAAATACAAATATTAAAAGGGAAAATAGAGTGATCACAGAAATTATTAAAAAAAACCTTGTATTAATTTCAGATTACCTTAATAAATAAAAATAAACAAGAGGAAAAGGTATTTTCTTCAGATGATTCTGTTCAGATGGTACCATGAGCTTATGAGGAGCATCATGGTAGTGGGAACATGTGTCAGAGGATTGTCTTCATGGCAATCTGGACGAAGAGAAAGGGATCAAGAGGGTTCATGGGTATCATTCTTCAAGAGTCCTTATTCCCATCTCTCAATGTTTTTTAAATTTCCAAAAATCATGCTACTTTTAGATGATCAATGTGTATTACAGAAGTGTTGGCAGGAAAGTGGAGAATTCTATATACAAATTGTACCACTCCTATTTGCATAACGTGCGTAGTTTTCATTTTAGTTAAGATTTCCTGTTTTCTCATAATTTCAGTTATAGCAGAAATTAGCAGAAGGTCCGTGTAGGGCCAATTAAATGCTCTAAAACCTAAGTGTTTTTGTTTGTTTGTTTGTTTGGTTGGTTGGTTGGTTGGTTGGTTGGTTTGGGGGGGTTCTTTTTTAAACAGAAACTTAAGACATTTATTTTCATATTATGTCTGTGAGTGTTTCATCTTTGTGGCTGTATGGGTATCATATGTTTGCCTGCTGACCACAGAGGCCATAATGGAACACTGAATACCATGTAATTGGAGTTAATAAACAGCTATTATAACTTACTTGTGGTTGCTGGGAACTGATCCTTGGTATTCTAAGTGAAACATGAGGAATCATTGACTAGTGTACGTGCTCTTAACTGCCCAGTTTTGTCAGCTACGTTATTATTATTGTTGTTGTTGTTGTTATATTACTATCATTATCATAATCATCATCATCATCATTTTAGAAGATGCATCTCTATCTAAACAACATATGTAATTTTTTTTTAAAATTTGAGTTTTATTATTCAATGTTGATAAGTTATATATAACATTTCAGGAATGTGCTCACACACGTTCACTTATGTACAATCATATATATATACTAGCATGCCAGACACAAACATCAGTCCCAGCATATATGTGCTGTCTCAAGGGCATGCAGGTCACTGGTTTCAGACACAGCTGCAACATTGAATAATACAACTCAAAATCTTAATGATTTCACATATTTTGTTTTGATGGAGATGCATCAGTTACATCTATATATTGCATTAAAATATTTGAGTGTTCTCTGACCAACAATAGTAATCACCCTTTTGGTTCATGCAAATGTCGAGTGGAAATTTGCCAAATGACGCTCAAATAGAGAAAGAAGCCATGTTTCATTAGAAGACAATGACTGTTGATTCCTAGTTGACAGCTTGATAACTACAGTGTCCATATGTTCCTCACTGGTAGGCCAACAAGTTAGTGTGGTCATCTTTCCCAGTTGCACATAGACAATAATATAATGATATCAAAAGCAACTTAAAAAAAAAAAGGTACATTGGCTAAGTGCTGTATGATGTCTCTATAGATTTCCAAATACCAACATGAAAGCTGTAGGTAGTAACAAGAAATCACTTGTTTCCACTAGTTAATAGAAGGGAAATGTTAAAGGGCTGCTTTCTGAAGTGATTTGATTTGACACTCCACTTGGTACGAAGAAGTTTCTCTACTGATTGTTTTCACAATGAAGGCTTTTTCACTTCTTTAATTTCCTCAAACCCACTAAAACAATTCCTCCTATTAAGCAGCCCGGACATTCCAAATTAAGATGAAAGGACATAGAACTAGCAGCGACATCTTTGTAAAATGCAACCTTTGCCTTAGTTGCCTGGATGATTATGGTAGTTATTACGCCAACAATATAGTGTGGTTCTAGGTCAAGCTAACTGATTAAAAGAGAGTTTGCTGTATATCCACATTACAGTGCTACTTCGCCGACCTTCAAGTAACCTCCCGCTTTGGAAATAGACCTAAAATACAGGTGGATGCAGCTCTTCATTGGACAGATTATCACAACAGGGTTTTATTGTAAATTCTTACATTAGGACCCTTAACAAAATTAATATAGAATGTTGACCATGTGATTCTTATGATATGTGTCTTTGCTACTATGGAAAAAGTATTCAGTAACTGATATAGCAAGAACCCTGTGCGTGGATCACTGTAAGTTCAATAAAAGTCACAGTTGTAGGGCATTCTATCACATTGTTCTTGCCGTTATTCACTATGATATTATTTCCTTTAAAAAGCGTGTACACATGAACAAATGAACATATCTTAGTCTATATCTGTATATTCTACAATATGAAGTGCAAATAATATTTAAAAAACAATATTCATTTGTTATGTTTAGTAGGCTATTTATATGTAGTTCTCTAAAATATTTCAAGTAGTTCTGCCTCTTCTGCAGCAAAGCAGTATGCACCGGATGAAGTAGCATCTTTAAATTACTTTACCAGAAAAGAATCCACAGCTACTGTCATTATCTTTCACATATACCTATATCCTGAACCTTCCTAGATGGTTTTACCTTATCTTTATGACTAGGATACATATGATGCAATAGGATTTTAAATTGGACTCTGATTTCTAGAAAAATCCATTTTGTGAAAATATCATATTTCCTTACTTCTAATGTCTATGAGTTCCTTTTACCTCTCATTATCTTTAATTGTTTATGTAAATTAGTAGGCAGCTCTATACAAACAACTCTTATCACAAGTTAATGGGTACTAAGCTATCTGCATTCATTTTCTTTTGTTTGTTTCCTTGCCTGCTTTCTAGTATGATGAAGGAATTGGTGCCCCACTCTAGTTTTGTATTAAAAACAGCCACAACTATTTTCATTCACAAAGCTGAAAATCTAATATTTGAAATGACTACTCTTTATCTCTGCTGACATTCTCATTGGCTTATAGATGACCATCTATTCTCCTGGTCCCCTTACAAGTTTCTTTATATAATTATTTCCTTTTTTATTTACTTCTCTTGTTCATATGAAAACAATCAGGACAATCTCTCTTCCTAAAGCCCTCATTAAAATTTATCTGCACTTTGGAGTCTTTTGTACAAATGCATTTGTATTTTGTTACTCTGGTTTTGGCATTTTGGCATCAATTTAAGGAAGATATATAATTCAGAGTAGATGGAAAGTGTATTTTTTTTTTGCTAATTGCTCTCAAATTTGCAGATATATTCTAGATATAGAAAATATATATTGCAGTTTAATCTTCGATGAAATCATAATGATAATCTGAAAATAAATTTACATAGTGTAAACAATAACTATGCTTTGTGCAAATATGAGTTTTCACAGAAAATTTGGAGTGAAAGTAATATATGGACCATGCCAACCAAAATTATTCTATTCTAAGTTACTCTTCTGTTCATTAACTGCAGAGGGCACTCTGCCTTACTGCATAATTCTTTTTATGGTTCCATATTTTATATATAGTTTTGTTCTCTGCTTTTCTTTTCATTTGACTATAAGAAATTGATTTAAAACATTATACTTTCTCATCTATAACATATAGCCTTAAAATATATAATCTTACTTAAACAAGCAAACAGAAAATATTTAAAAGGCCATCTTGAACTATCCAGGACACAAATTTCAAGAATACCAAAGGTTGTAACTTTCAAAAGAAATTCTACTTTCCACCATAGAAACAACCAAAATTGCAACCCCACAGGACAGTTATTGAGGATAGGGGGAATTGGGAGTGAAGCCTGAGAGCCAGTAGAAAAAATGGAAACAGACAATCTCAGGAGGTAGGACCTAGAGGGACCCTCTAGCATGTACCAGAGACCTGGGAGGTGAGACAATCTCAGGACTCAAAGGGAGGAACCTTGGATCAAATATCCTACAGTGGGGAGAGGGAACTTGTAGATTGCAGAATCCACTGCCAACAGAAAGACAGGACATCAAGTGGAGGGATGGGGTTGCCATCCCACAGTTAGAAACTCAGACATTGTTTCTGTCTAGAAAAACTACAGGGACAAAAATGGAAAAGAGAGCAAGGGAAAGGAGGTCCAGTGACAGGCCCAAATTGAGATACAATGACTGATACTTTGGTGAGCTTACAGACAGGAGCCTAGCATGGCTAATCTCCAAGAGGCCCAACAAGCAGCTGAAAGAGTCAAATATAGATACTTTTACCCAATCAATGGACAGAAGCTGGGGGCCCCTGTGGTTGAATTAGGAAAGGCTGGAAGAAGCTGAGGAGCAGAGTAGACCCCATAGGAAGAATGGCAGTCTCAACTAACCTGGACTTCCAAGATTTCTCAGACACTGAGCCACCAACAGGGCAGCATACACTAGCTGATATGAAGTCTCTGACACTTAAACAGCAGAGGACTGCCTTGTCTGGCCTCAGTGAGAGAAGAAGCACCTAACCCTTGAGAGACTTGAGGCCTCAAGGAGGAGGGAGGTCTGGTGAGATGGCAGGTGTTGGGACATCCTCTTGGAGACTGAGGGAGGAGGAATGGTCTAAGCAACTGTCAGAGGGAGGACTGGGAGGAGGGTAATGAATGGACTGTAAAAAAGATTAAAGAATAATTAATATTATAATAATACAGAGGAGCTGTTAACATCAAAGCCTCCTGCACTGTTATATGCTACCATAATTTTAAAACTGGGGTGAGTCAGTAGGAGATAAAAATCTTAATATTTGGTCCTAGTACTAGTAGTGAAAAAAGAATAGTGAACAGTGAGAAAAATAAATGTCAGTTGACTGACAAACATTTGTAAATATCCATGTTATTAAGGGTAGGATAGTTAGGTAGTTTTAGTTCTTGATTGCTAATTACAGTGATTTCAATTATTGATCAAGTTATAATGTAGCAGGACTAAGAGCATGGATCTAATAATCTGTCTACAACAAGATGCAATTCAGTCACATTTAAATGCCATTTTAGCAAGCTCTTCACCATAGTACTTACCTAACTCCTACTTAGCATAATTACTATTCCTCTTCATACATTTGGATGCCCAAATCTTTGTTCCTTTTCTTTGTACTTTTTCTTCTGTTTCTCTGATTTATTTTTCTTTCCCTGTGGTAGAGAACTTTACAAGATCTTGCAAATCTGCTTTGAGACATTTACAGTGCATGAATGTGTTAGCTGGTGGAACTTTGTGTTCTTGTTCTGAGACTTATAAACACGGGTGTAGATGTATTATAGTCTGATAATTTACAACTTCAAATTTAATGCAGATATCTTGATTTCATTATGCCATTTAACTTCCCCTATTGATTAGCTACTTAATCTATTTCCATTATATATGTTTAAAAATTCATGAGACAGTACTGTTATTTTTGTTTCAGTTGCCAACAATGCTTTAGAATACTAACCAGAAGGTCAGGTAGTATATTTATATTAAATATAGTTCTCTATTATTTATTATGTTGTACTGATTAGAATTCGGTTCTACCATTTAAGAGAGATTTATGCTTAATAGTTCTGTATTGATACAGTCTTCACTTCTTAAATATATATTTGTATTTCTTTAATTCCTGAAGCTTGGGATTGGCAGCATTTATTTTTCTGTCA
The DNA here is from genome assembly GCA_902729485.2 of Mus minutoides. Taxonomy (NCBI): domain Eukaryota; kingdom Metazoa; phylum Chordata; class Mammalia; order Rodentia; family Muridae; genus Mus; species Mus minutoides. The sequence goes on along the minus strand of LR751433.1, from coordinate 9,382 downwards.
GTACCTGAAAATTTACTACAGGAACTTTTAGCTTATGAGTTTCTGATGAGGTCTACTACCATGTGTTGGCTTGCTCACTTACAGAAAGTGTAATTTCTTTCCTGCTCCTATGGAGATTTTTTTTTCTTTAGATTTTGCAATATAGACTATGATTTATTTTCATGGGGCTGTATTTGTGTTTAACCTATTTGGAGTTCAACCTACCTGTGAGTCAATAGGTTTGCATACTTTGTCATTTTAGGAAGTTGTTTTTCTCCTTGTTTTTCTAGTACTTTATCTTTTATTTCAGAGAATTATCATGTGAATTTTAGACCTTTTGCTAGTGACTCACAGGACTTTATGCTTTGTTTATTATTTTTCCATCCATATCCTCCATGTTTTCTGAATTACATAATTGTTATTCTGAGATGCAGCTTGGTGACTTTATTCTGATTGTTTTCTTGTTGGATTATTTTACATCTTTTATTCCTTTGTAAACATCTGTGTATTTGTTCAATATTTTTTATGTGTTTCAAGAATATTCATAATCTCTTCTTGAAGATTTTCCTGTTAATTCACCTTGATTTGAAACCTATTGACTTTTTACTTTTTCATTCAGGTTGAAATTATCCAACTCTTGAGTCTTATGGGTGACCTTATCTGATTTTCCCTCAATCATTTAATCGTGCAAGGGCAAAGGTTCCCTTCTTCGATGGGGTGCAAGAGGCCAGTAGATTTCAACTGATTATTTATTGGTTAGTTTTAATACTAAGAAACAATCAAATCTATCCCTTTTCAATAGACCCCCTCTGACATGATCCAGCAAGGAACAAGTGTTTAAACCCCTGACTGGCACAATGAACATAAAGTTCTGAGTGAGATTCTTTACCTTCAGGAAAAACGGATGCTCTCTCATCCTGTGTCACCTGTTTGGGAAGATGAAGGGGCTTCCTTATTATATTGTGACACATATAGAAGCCTAAGTTACCTATCAACCCTCCTGATCTTCAATATGAATTGTCTATGCTTTGGGATGTTGTTGTTGTTGTTGTTTGTTATTGTTGTTGTTTTGATTTTGCTTTGGTAATGTTTTGCTGAATTACTGCCGATTCTGTCTGTAAGCATTTTGTTTTGTTTAGAACATTTATATGGCCTTTAAACAAAGCATCCAGACTTCTGTGGAATACAGAATTTCTGTTTCCACTTCCAGTCTCAGGAGTCGGCTTCCACAGCATTATGTATAAGATATATTTTATGAAATAAAACCCAGAGAAGGCACCATTAGGCTAGTTTTGGTTTCTGGAATTCTGACAATTGGATTTTCTCCTCTATCATTAAATTTATTTTATATACTATGCCTAATATACAAAGTTTCACTTTGAACGACCAATCGGAGACTATGCATCTACTTTTCTTTTTTGATAAAACTTTACACAACTTGAAGAGTTTGAGGTGCAATGGTTTATTTGGAAAGCCTTCCATCTTAGTTGAAAGCGAGGAACAGTATATGTTAAAGGGAGGAAGCACAATGAGATACAGGAATACAGGAATGTCTGAGGGCAGGGGAGCAAGAGGATATTCTAAAGCAGTTCTTCTCAACCGTCGAAAAATTGTGATCCTTCAATACAGTTCCTCACATTGTGGTGACCCTAACCATAAAATCAATTTCATGGAAACATTGAAACTGTAATTTTGACATTTTTATGGGTCATAGTGCAAATATTTTTTGTAAATAGAGATTTGCCAAGGAAATTATGACCCACAATTTGAAAGCCACTGTTCTAAAGAAATGTTAGAACCTTCACATACCAGGGAAGCTATGAGTACCAGAAATAAATAACTTAAAATTTTCCAATTTCCTTGAACCTCCCCAGATCTACAGGGATCCACCTCCTTCCTCATAATACATAAACTATAAGGACTGCTGACTGAATGTCTCAGTATATTGAACTTCCTTACAAAAGGAGGGAAGGGTCCAGATTAGAGAAACTACCTGGAAGAAAAAGGAACCACCTGGCTTGAAGAGGCAGAATTTAAAAGTCTACCCAGAGTGAATGCTTTCCATTCTGTTGAGTTTTCTGCAGGCTGTGAAGGGCTCTCTGGGATTTCAGATTTCATTAGTGCTCATCCATACCAGGGTGATCTCTTGGTATTGTAGCTATTCTTTGAGTATTTTCTAGTCCTATTGGAAACAACTTACTCATACTCCTTTAAGTGAGAAATAAAACTCACAGTTTCTTCAAGTTAAGCTTTAGTGGCATCCTTACATTAATCTGTTAATCTGACATTGGTTCCCTGTCAGTGGTGAGGTGACATTTGCTGTCTCTACAGCAATTAGTGTCACAGGACAAAGCTCAACTCTCCAAACGATCTGTCTTTGTTTACTTCTGGAACCCCCAAACAAGAAGGCAATGATAATTTTCTTTTTTTCCCTGAACAGCACTTTCTAGCAATCTTTATTGAATAAAATTATGTGTGTTTAGGAACCACATATTCAGTATGTATCAATCACAAAGGTTATAATCATTTTGGAGGTTTTGTAAGTTGAGAAACAGTGATTGCATAGTGTCATAATCTCTGTCTTTGTCTTAGGATGTTTACAATGTCTTTGAACTGTATATATGTGATTGTTCGTTTTCAGGGAAATACTTGATAAACTTCCAGCGTCATAAATTAGAAGGGATTACTAATGAGAAATAATTCTGGAAAATATATCTTCAGCTTTTTGGCTTTAGACATTTATCATAATGGTAGGAAAATGCCACTGTTTGATAGAGCACAAATTAAACTCAGTACCTGTTACTGAAGAGCTGTGCAGCCTGCTAGTGAAAAGCCACCATGTCAGAACTTAGAACTTACTCATAGGGCTTATTCAGGAGATTCCTAGGCCCCCTAATGCAGATGTAGAAAACATACAAATTAATGACATGCATGCTTAACAATATCTACTTTCTTAATAAGTTATCCCCATATCATTTACTTGAAATTATACTATTATCATTTTGTCAATATTTATTTTTGCACAAGTCCTTTTATTTAAATTCTCATGCATATTTTGGGGGATCTTTGAACACATCAGCATAGATAACCACTACAGCATTTCTATGCAAATTTCTTTGTCCTTTCCCTTATTCATTATCCTTGATAATGACAATTTTGGAAAAAAATCATTTGGATGTATACCAACTCTAGATATTATAAAATTAATAAAAATTACCAATATGTTCTTTCAACCTATGCAGATGCTACCTTATTGAAATGAATTTTAAGTGAATTCAGTGAGTTCTGAAAATGTGAAGAAATACATGTACATCGTAAATATAGATAAATGAATGTGCAATTGAGTATTTTCTAGCTATAATATATGAACATTATCAAATAATTTTGTCCACATAATTAATGAGAAAATTGCCTGAATTGCCAAGGAAAATGTTTTTTTTTTTTTTTTTTTTTTTTTATCTTCACTACTGAAAGGGAAGGAACATCTGAGATTTCAGATGGTGAGTGAGGGTGACTTTGTCCTAATTCATGAGAATCAGAACAGCACATTGCAGAACGATCAAATTATAAAGAGCCCAGGGAGCATCCACAATGATGAAACATGACTGTGATTAGAACTTGTGTTATTTAGATATTGTTATTGACACCATAAGTATCACCATGTGCTCTGCAAGCTGCACTGTGCCCTCAAGGTGGCCATATGGATAACAAGATCATTTTTTTCTTCCTCTATTACATAGATGCTATGGGAGAGATTTACTTGAAATATGAGAAAATTTCAAAATGCCAAAAGGGAAAAATGTCATACTGGAGTGTTATTAAATCAGAGGCAAAAAAAATTAAAGCCCCTGTATCATGATTAATTATACTTACCCTGTGTTATTGTTTTGTCCTTTTTTGTCTTTAATTTCAATACCTGTTTGTTTTGTACTAATGGGAAGACTTGGGATCCAGAGACTTTAAGATAGGAATTTCATTTAGTTCCTTGCTTAAATGAAAACAGCTCATTAAGGAGGTTTATTTTTGGAAAACATTGACTGTCAGGAACTATCTATCAAGGTGTACATTTGGTAGGAAGATTCCTTAATGATCTCCTCTAATCCTAAAAGCTTGTACAACTGTAGAGTCACAGGGTGTTAATGGAACAGTCCTCTTGTTACTGAAACTGTGATATGTTTTTATGCCAGACTCAGTGTGTTAAGTCAGCAGACCTTTGTATTTACATGTCAATTTTGCTATGGTAGTAAATATTTTTTTTTCTTTTGTTGGTTGCATTCTCCCATTATTGAGATGCTTCTCCTCCTGTCAGTTTTAAAACAGGCTGTCTTTACCTAGATTTACCAATATCTCACTTAGAAGGTTATTTTTAATGTCTTGGAATGTTTGTATTAAAGACACTAGTTTACATTAAATAATGGCCTCTTAAAGATGCCCACATCCTACCTTATGAAAACTAGAATGCTACCTGCGGTACATTTAATTAGAATGGCCCTAATAGACTCCTATATTTAAATGATAGATTCCTAGTTAATGGAACAGTTTTGGGGAGAAGACAGAAGTGAGGTCTTTTAATTTCAATTTTAATTTCATTTTTAAAGTTAATTTATTTTTATACTCCATATTTTACCCCCGCCATCCACCCTCTGACTATTCTATATCCCATAGTTCTCCCCACCCCCTGTCACCACGTGGATGTCTCCACCCCCCACCCACCTGACCTCTAAACTCCCTGGGGCCTCCAGTCTCTTGAGGATTAGGTACATCATTTCTGAATGAACACAGACCCTCCAGTCCTCTAGTGTATGTGTGTTGGGAGCCTCATATCAGCTGGTGTATGTTGTCTAATTGGTGGTCCACTGTTTGAAAGATCTCAGGGGTGCTGATTAATTGAGATTGCTGGTCCTCCTACAACATCACCCTTCAGAGTCTATCAGCTATCCCTAATTCAACAACAGGGCTCAACTGCTTCTGTCCATTGATTGGGTTAAAATAACTCCATCTGACACTTTGAGATGTTTGCTGGGTCTTTTGAAGAGCAGTCATGATAGATCCCTTTTTGTGAATGTTCCATAGCCTCAGTAATCGTGTCAGGTCTTGGGGCCTCCCTTTGAGTTAGATCCCACTTTAGGCCTGTCGCTGGACCTTCTTTTCCTCAGATTCCTCTCCATTTCCATCCCTGTAATCCATTCAGACAGGAACAATTATGGGTCAGAGTTGTGACTGTGGGATGGTAACCCTATCCCTCACTTGATGACCTGTCTTTCTGCTATAGGTAGGCTCTATAAGTCCCCTCTCCCTACTGTTGGGCATTTCATCTAAGGTCACCTGCATTGTGTCCTAAGATTGTCTCTCTTCCCTGGTCTCTGGTGCATTCTGGAGGGTCCTGAAAACCTCCTATCTCCTAGGGTTGCTTGTTTCCATGCTTCTGCTGGCCCTCAGGGCTTCAGTCCTTTTCCCTCACCCAATACCAGATCAGGTTCCCCTCTGTCCCCCACTTATTTCTCTCCTAGGTCCATCCCTCCTTCCCCACTTGTGATTGCCTTCTTCTCTCTCCCAAGTGGGACTGAGATATCCTCACTTGGGTACTTAAGCTTGTTAACCTTTCTGAGTTCTGTGGACTATATCTTGGGTATTCTATACTTTTTTTTTTTAATTGGCTAATATCCATTTATTAGTGAGTACATACCATGCATATCCTTTAGGGTCTGAGTTACCACAATCAGGATGATATTTTCTAGTTCCCAACATTTGACTGCAAAATCAACATGTCCTTGTTCTTAATAGCTGAGTAGTATTCCATTGTGTAAATGAACCACATTTTCTGTATTTATTCTTCTGTCTTGGGACATCTAAGTTATTTCCAGATCCTGGCTATCACAAATAAGGCCACTATAAACTTAGTTGAACATGTGCCTCTGTGGCATGATGGGCCATCTTTTGGGTATAATCCCAAGAGTGATATTGCTGGGTCTTCAGGTAGATCTATTTCCTGTTTTCTGAGGAACCTTCAGATTGATTTCCAGAGTGTTTGTACCAATTTGCAATCCCACCTGCAATGAAGGAGTGTTCTGCTTTCCACATGTCTTCTCAAACATGTGTTGTCATCTGAGGTTTTGATCTTAGCCATTCTGATTGGTGTAAGGTGGAATCTTGGGGTCATTTTGATTTGCATTTCTCTGATCACTAAGGACTTTTTACCATTTCTTTAGGTGCTTCTCAGTCATTTGAGATTCCTCAGTTGTGAATTCTTGGTTTAGTGCTATACCACATTTTTAATAGGTTGTTTTTGTTTGATTGTTTGGTGATTAACTTCTTGAGTTCTTTATATATTTTCAATCAAATGGTGAGGTCTTTTTTAAGAAGGTGTGCCTATAAAATTGAGCTTTGAGGTTTTAAAAATACAGCCAGACATCTACTCCCAAGCCACCTCTACCCCTACCCCGTCTCCTTCTTGTGGATTAAATGTAAGCTCTAGCTACATCAATATAATGTCTGCCTTCCTCCTAGTTTTAGAAGTTGCCTTGATCATAATATGTCTTCACAGCAATAGAATAGAAGCTATGCACACACACACACACACACACACACACACACACACACACACACTGTTTTAGAATGAAAAGACAGTCTTGGACTTTTTGACAGGATCTGCAAATTTGAAGCCTAGTCTATGAATTGTTAATTTACATATATAACTTAAAGTGTTGTTTTACAATAAAAAGTGATCCAAGAATAAACAACTTGTTTTTAGACTAATGATAACTTCACACAGGAGTAGTTGATGAATCATCTTGACTCATTGCCTACATTATCAATCATATCATCTGTGTCATGACTGTTCAGGGCCTCACAAATTCTGTTGAGAGACAATAGTGTAGGTTACAGTGTTGATTAAAAAAAAAAAAAAAAACTCAAGGAAATTAAATGAGAGGTTTTATGTAATTACATAACAATTCTGTAAAAAAATTAATGAATCCACTCACCTTTTGTAATATAAACACTTAGTTCCAATAGTCAGAGTAGAAGTTTGCACCAAGATCTTGAAAGTTGATGTGGAATGAGATATTTTTAAAGAAAATTTTCTATTGTCTTAATACATAAGTCAATACAGTGTTTAGGGAAAGCACTAAAATACGGTTCTTCTTTTGGGAGCATTTATAATAATTATAAGATACAATCTCCTTCTAAGGACATTATATTAAAAAGAAGTCATTCATTTACCACTTAGTTTTCCAAATTCTACATGTCAAACAGGTTACTGGAACATGAGATTCTTCAAGGAAACAATGTCTTTCTTTTCTAATCACCTAAGTTTTTAGAATGGACTGCACTAAGCACTAATGCAGTTAGTAGAGAATCGACCAAGAAAGAAGCAAGACAAAAATTCTCTTTTTCATAGTAACTATTCAGTTAAGCAAAGTTTAAGATGGGTTCTAAACACCTTGGCACTCATTTGGTAAAGCAATTCACTTTTTGCTGACACCTATATGAGGGATCATACTTCACAATCCCAAGAAAACTCACACACACACACACACACACACACACACACACACACACACACACAGAAAGACACACATACACAGACACAAACATATTCACACATACAGACACACATACCACACAGACAAACATACACACATACACAAACCACATACACACACATAGGTGCACACACATACACAGATACACACAGAAACATAGACACACACACACAGAGAAACACACACAGACACACACAGTCACGCACATAGACACAGACACAGACACACAGACACACACACAGACACACACACACCACATAGACAAAGACACACACACAGAGATACACACAAAAAGACACACACACAGACACAGATGTACACGCACCCACACACACAGAAACAGACACACACACACACACACACACAGACACAGACACATACAGTCATACACACATTCACACACACACAATCATACACACAGTCACCTACACAGTCACACACAGGCACACATACACACAGAAACACAGACACACACACAGAGACACGGACACATATACACTCACACACACATTCACACACTGTCATACACACAGACACACACACACACACACACACACACAAGAATAATAGAGAGCAGGGGGAGGGGCGGAGAGATTTTCATTTGTAGCTTGGTCAAGTTTGGAGGGATTTTCTTTGGAATAGTCAGGGTATTTAGAGATATAATCTCTTGAAGGTTGGCTAAAAATGTTCAGTGTCTGATGTGAGCTATGAGAGTATCCCTGTCCCTCCTTACCTCCTCTTCCTTTCCTTGCTCTCCTTGTCCCTATTCTTCTTTTTCCTTAGAACAAAAAAGGGTACCAACTTCATCAAGGCTCCACATTTGCAACAACACTTCCCTGGAATTGTGCTTCCCTCTATCAAAAATAAGATGATTAAAGATACAAATCCTGTATGGAAGCCCTTGCTTCCTAAGGGGCTGATTCAAAGGACATTCTAAACTGGGTTTTGTTGCCAGGAGGATTCTGACATAAGAGTGCATATTTAGTAGGCTGGCATGATGGAAACATAAGAAAGCACTCGTGTGTTAGAAGAAAGCCCCAGAACAAAAGTAAAAACACATCAAAGTGTGTGGCATACAGAGAGAATTGCTTCAGTTCAAGTGGTCACAGGGCAAATGAAGAAGCATTCAAAATGGTTAGCTGATAGTTGGTGTGGACTTTGTGTGGGAGCAGGGGGAAGAAGCTCTGTAATTTAATCACAGCATGAAAGGTCCTTAGTTTAACAATTGGCAGGGATGCGTGCCTAAATACCCCCCCACACACACACACACACTCACAAACACAAAATGTAATAGAAAAAGAAAATTAAAACTTTAAAACCAAGGAGACACAAAACAGAATTAAGGCAGTCACTGAACAGCTGCAAAGGAAGTACAGATGTAAGAGAGAGAAGTATTAAGCCTAGTGAGTGAGGTTTTGGATATGGTCGATGTAGAACATGAGGACCGGGTTGTTCCTTCGAGACTTGCATCTCAACTGCAGAGAGAGTTAGCCTGGCCAGCTGACTGCTTGCTGCTGTGCTGTCCTTTAGTATTCACACAAGTCCTCAAGGTCACTGGCTTCCCAGTGCAGCCAGGTCCAGAAACTGGACAAGGACCAGGGAGCACTGAAGGCTATTTATGACCTGTTTAAGCTCCAGGGCAGGACTGATGTTTTGGCCAGGCAGTGTCCAATTTTCAATTTGCCCTCTCCCTAAACTCTTTTTCCTATGACTTATGATAATTTTGTTTTCAAATGGTAGTATTAGCCATTCAGCACTTGGCCAACATTCATAAAGCCCTGAGTTCACTTTTCCAGAAAAATATGTGCATGTGCTTGCACACACACACACACACACACACACACACACACACACACACA
>LR751434.1:64930-171954 GCA_902729485.2 Mus minutoides | reverse complement strand
GGTTGGTCTCTCCGGTCCAAGGATTCATTTCTTATTATTCTTCATAAGTACGCTGTAGCTGACTTCAGACGCACCAGAGGAGGGCGTCAGATCTTGTTACGGGTGGTTGTAAGCCACCATGTGGTTGCTGGGATTTGAACTCATCACCTTTGGAAGAGCAGTCGGGTGCTCTAACCCGCTGAGCCATCTCACCAGCCCACGATATCTGGTTTTATGTATGCCAGATAAGTGCTCTACCAACTGATTTACATCCTCACATCCCTAGATTCATAATTTGAAATTATTGGGCTGTTGAAATGACTCAGTGGGTGAAAACACATCTGGGCAAACTTGAGAACCTGAGTTTGATTTCTGAAATTATAGTGGAAGGAGAGAGTGGACTCCAGAAGATGGTTCTTATATCTCTACACACATACCATAGAATAGTCCATTTGTAGTCACACAAATATCACCTATACACACACACACACACACACACACACACACACACACACACACACACACTCACCCACCATGCACCAGATACAGGCATGCACACACTAAATTAAGGAAGTAATTTTCTCTCAGTTATATTTATTTATTTATTCATTCATTCTCTCTCTCTCTCTCTCTCTCTCTCTCTCTCTCTCTGTAAATTGCAGTCAAGCTGTTATGTATTACACTAGAAGCTGGCAGTATTGATGCTTCAGTTTAATAGATGATGGCAAAAGACGGTTACACTTAGTCAAAGACTAAGGCCATTACAATGCACAGTGTGACAGGCCAGCTTCTGGTCATGTTGGTGTTCTTGGCTCCCAAGCACCTTGAGAGTACTGAGGAGGCAGGAACAGGTAGATTTGTACTCAAAATGGGTCTATTCCAGCTCATGCATAGGCTGCTAATAATTGTATCAACAGTGTTCTAGAGGAGAATGCTCTCTTTATTATTTTTGTCAGGGGAAAAAAGAGAGAAAAATCCCTCTTTTCCCCAGAGGAAGACATGATACCTCCCAGAGCTATTCCTATACGAATATCCTGGGGAAAAAAATCCAGCCAAAGTGCGGATGCAAGGTTATTATAAGAGCTTATGGACTAACCCTCAACAGCTGGTCACTCTGCTATTTTATCATGGGCTATGCTCATCCTCAGTGCTATTGTATGCCGACTTTTGCTGACCTATGCAGATCTTGTCTGCTGGACATGGGATCTGAGGATCTGAAAGAATGGGGCAGACTACAGTCTAATGGTGCAGACAACCTTCTACTTCTGTTTTAGTGTTCTTTTATACATAAAGGAACAAAGGAAGTAGTGATCCAATGAAGGTTGTTTGAGTTAAGAAAAACATAATTAGAAAAACAAGTAAATAAATGGTAGTAAGCACATACTAAATACTGATAGAGAAGCCCTTTCCCAGGGTTTTCCTGGGACAGAGTAATTTAAACACAATTACCTGGCACATACTATAGATTATCTCTAGGAAAGCATGAAAGGAAGGTAGAAGGTTTTATCCAGATTCAGGGTACATTGAGGATAGCCCTCAGCAAATCCTTTCATCAGATTGGGTTCTATAGCTATGTCCTTCAATCCAACAAGAATAAACATATCTTATAAATTGAATGCAAATATTTGCCACAGGAGGCATGAATTCATGTTCGAGAACAATCCAGGAAACACAATCTTCATTAAGCTAGTGTTACCTCATAGTTGTTGGAAAAAATTCATCAACATGATTTATGCCTTACATTTTTTATTTTGTGTCTGAGTGCACATGGTGTATGTACATGCTAAGATATTCATGTGGCATTCAGAGGAGCATTTGTGGAGTATATTCTCTCTTTCCACCTTTAAATGGTCTGGGCGAGTAAACCTAGATCACCGGGCTTGGTAATAAGTACCATTATTTGTCAAGCCATCTCCTTAGTTCTAATTTAATTTAATCCCCCTACTTCTGAGACAGAGTTTCTGTTTAGCCCTAGCTGTCCTGGAAGTAACTCTGTAGTTCAGGCTGGCATAAAATTCAGGGATCTGTCTGATTTTGCTTTTCATGTGTTGGGATTAAAAGTGCGTACTGCCACCACCAGCATGATTTTTAAATTAGCTCTCTCTCTCTCTCTCTCTCTCTCTCTCTCTCTCGCTCTCTCTCTCTCTCTCTCTCTTTAAGACAGCATTTCTCTGTATGACCCTGGCTGTCCTGGAACTCACTCTGTAGACCAGGTTGACCTCAAACTCAGAAACCTGCCTGCCTCTGCCTCCCAAGTGGTGGGATTAAAGGCATATACCACAACTGCCTGGCTTTAAATTAGCTTTCAAAGTAGCACATTTCCTTATAAGATATGTACATATACTTATTTTTGTTTAACCCTATCCCCACCTTTTCCAGGCCCCCAGATCTCCACTTCCTATCTGCTTATATTCTCCTAACTCTAGTATTCTCTCTTCCATTATTGTAGCATGTGTGCTCTAATGTTCTCGCACCCTTCTCCCTTAAGACACTTGAAGCTCATTGGAAAACTTCTCTAATTTTTTTTTTTTATATTTTCCAACATACCATATTAGCACATATTTCTAATAATACTGTGAGGATGGCTACCACCTGATGATGGAGTCTTGTGGTGGTTTGAATGAAAAATACCCATCACAGGTTCCGGAACATGAAAGGGCAGAGTCGTGCATGGCTGCATAACACACACCCATCCTGAATCTGAGTCTGTTCGGTTTCTGTGCATTGTCAACTCAGGTTTGGGAAATTAAGAAGCCATTCACAGCCTCTCATCTACTAGAGAATGCTGACATTGAGGACCCTTTCCAGAGATTGGCATGGGTTTGTGAAGCACTGGAGAGCAGGCCTCACTTCCAAAGTCAACAGAAGTACACACACAAGGCCCTTATTTTCATGGGTCTTTCTTGGTTGCAGCTTCAGCTAATTTTAGAAAACTGGATTTATTTCAACCTTCAGATATAGTCCTGCTCTTCTCTGTAGCCTCTTTGGCTATCCTGAACATCACTGTAGACTCTTAAAATAATTACAGAAATGTCACTGATGCAGTTAGCATCAGTTAGCACAATACTTTTTTTTTTTTTTTTTTAGATATTTTCTTCATTTACATTTCAAATGCTATCCTGGAAGTTCCCTATACCCTCCTCCCACCCTGCTCCCCTACCCGCCCACTCCCACTTCTTGGTCCTGGCATTCCCCTGTACTGGAACATATAAAATTTGTAAGACCAAGGGGCCTCTCTTCCCAATGATGGCCAACTAGGCCATCTTCTGCTACATATGCATCTAGATACATGAGCTCTGTGGGTACTGGTTAGTTCATATTGTTGTTCTACCTAAAGGGTTGTAGACCCCTTTAGCTCCTTGGGTAATTTCTCTAGCTCCTCCATTGGGGGCCCTGTGTTCTATCCTATAGATGACTATGAGCATCCCCTTCTGTATTTGCCGGGCACTGGCATAGCCTCACTTGAGATAGTAGTATCAGGATCCCTTTGGCAAAATCTTGCTGACATATGCAATAATGTCTGGGTTTGGTGGCTGATTATGGGATGGATCCCTGGGTAGGTTAGTCTCTGGATGGTCCATTCTTTTGTCTTAGCTCCAATCTTTGTCTAAGTCCTTTCATGGGTGTTTTGTTCTCTATTCTAAGAAGGAATGGAGTATTCATTCATTAGTCTTCGCTCTTCTTGATTTTCTTGTGTTTTGCAGATTGTATTTTGGGTATTCTAAGTTTTGGGGCTAATATTCACTTATCAGTGAGTGCATATCAAGTGACTTCTTTTGTGATTGGGTTACCTCACTAAGGATGATTTCCTCCAGATACATCCATTTTCCCAAGAATTTCATAAATTCATGTTTTTAATAGCTGAATAGTACTCCATTGTGTAAATGTACCACATTTTCTGTATCCATTCCTTTGATGAGGGACATCTGATTTCTTTCCAGCTTCTGGCTATTATAAATGAGGCTGCTATGAACATATTCGAGCATGTGTTCCTTTTACCAGCTGGAACATCTTCTGGATATATGCCCAGGAGAGGTATTGCTGTATCCTCCGGTAGTACTATGTCCAATTTTCTAAAGACCCACCAGACTTATTTCCAGAGTGGTTGTACAAGCTTGCAATCCCACCAACAATGGAGAAGTGTTCCTCTCTCTCCACATCCTCCCCAGCATCTGTTGTCACCTAAATTTTTGAAATTATCTGTTCTGACTGGTGTGAGGTGGAATCTCAGGGTTGTTTTGATTTGCATTTCCCTGATGATTAAAGATGTTGAATATTTTTTTCAGGTGCTTCTCAGCCATTTGGTATTCCTCAGTTGAGAATTATTTGTTTATGTCTGTGCCCCATTTTTTAATGGGGTTATTTGATTTTCTGGAGTCCATCTTCTTGAGTTCTTTGTATATATTGGATATTAGTCCCCTATCTGATTTAGGATTGGTAAAAATCCTTTCCCAATCTGTTGGTGGCCTTTTTGTCTTATTGACAGTGTTTTTTGCCTTACAGAAGCTTTGCAATTTTATGAGGTCCCATTTGTGTATTCTTGATCTTACAGCACAAGCCATTGCTGTTCTGTTCAAGAATATTTCCCCTGGGCCCACATCTTGGAGGGTTTTCCTCACTTTCTCTTCTATAAGTTTCAGAGTCTCTGTTTTTTGTTTTTTGTTTTTTGTTTGTTTGTTTTGTTTTGTATTTTTGTGGAGTTCCTTGATCCACATAGACTTGATCTTTGTACAAGGAGATAAGAATGGATAAATTCACATTCTTCTACATGATAACCGCCAGTTGTGCCAGCACCATTTGTTGAAAAGGGTATCTTTTTTCCCCTCGATGATTTTAGCTCCTTTGTCAAAGATCAGGTGACCATAGATGTGTAGGTTCATTTCTGGGTCTTTAATTCTATTCCGTTGATCTACCTGTGTGTAGCTGTACTGGTACCATGCACTTTTAAATCACAATTGCTCTGTAGTACAGCTTAAGGTCAGGCATGGTGATTCCAGCAGAGGTTCTTTTATTGTTGAGAATAGTTTTTACTATCCTAGGTTTCTTATTATTCTAGATGAATTTTCAAATTGACCTTTCTAGCTCCGTGAAGAATTGAGTTGGAATTTTGATGGGTATTGCATTGAATCTGTAGATTGCTTTTGGTAGGATATCCATTTTTACTATAATAATCCTGCCAATACATGAGCATGGGAGATCTTTCCATCTTCTAAGATTTTCTTCAATTTCTTTCTTCAGAGATTTGAAGTCCTTATCATACAGATCTATCACTTCCTTAGTTAGAGTCAGACCAAGGTATTTTATACTATTTGTGACTATTGTGAAGGGTGTTGTTTCCCTAATTTCTTTCTCATCCTGTTTATCTTTTGTGTAGAGAAAGGCCACTTATTTGTTTGAGTTAATTTTATATCCAGCTACTGCACTGAAGCTGTTTATCAGGTTTAGAAGTTCTCTGGTAGAATTTTTAGGGTCACTTATATATACTATCATATCATCTTCAAATAGTGATATTTTCACTTGTTCCTTTCCAATTTGTATCCCCTTGATCTCCCTTTGTTGTCTAATTGCTCTGGGTAGGATTTCAAGTACTATATTGAATATGTAGGGAGAAAGTGGGCAGCCTTGTCTTGTTCCTGATTTTAGTGGGATTGCTTCAGGTTTCTCTCCATTTATTTTGATGTTGGCTACTAGTTTGCAGTATATTGCTTTTATTATGTTTAGGTATGGGCATTGAATTCCTGATCTTTCCAAGACTCTTATCATGAAGGGGTATTGGTTTTCGTCAAATGCTTTCTCAGCATCTAATGAGATAATCAGGTGTTTTGTCTTTGAGCTTGTTTATATAGTGGATTATGTTGATGGATTTCTGTATATTAAACCATCCCTGCATCCATGGGATGAGGCCTACTTGATCATGATGGATGATCATTTTGATGTGTTCTTGGATTTGGTTTGTGAGGATTTTATTGAGTATTTTTGCATCGATGTTCATCGATGTCTTTTATCTCTTTCTTTTTTTCTTCCTTGACCAAAGAAAGTTCTCTGTCTTTGTTGGGTCTTTATGTAGTTTGGGTATCAGAGTAATTAGGCTTTATAGAATGAATTGGGTAGAATACCTTCTGTTTCTATTTCGTGGAATAGTTTGAGAATTGGGATTAGGTCTTCTTTAAAGTTCTGATAGAACTCTGCACTAAATCCATCTGGTCCTGGGCTTTCTTTTTGTTTGGGAGACTATTAATGACTGCTTCTATTTCTTTAGGGGACATGGGACTGTTTAGATCATAAATCTGATCCTCCTTTAAATTTGGTACCTGGTATCTGTCTAGGAAGTTGTCCATTTCATCCAGGCTTTCCAGTTTTGTTGAGTATAGCCTTTTGTAGTAGGATCTGATGGTGTTTTGGATTTCATCAGGTTCTGTTGTTATGTTTCCCTTTTCATGTCTGATTTTTTAAATTAGGATACTGTCTCTGTGACCTCTAGTTAGTCTGGGTAAGGATTTATGTATCTTGTTGATTTTTTCAAAGAACTAGTTCCTAGTTTGGTTGATTCTTTGAATAGTTCTTTTTGGTTCCACTTGGTTAATTTCAGCCTTGAGTTTGATTATTTCCTGCCTTCTACTCCTCTTGAGTGAATTTGCTTCCTTTTTTTCTAGAGCTTTTAGTTGTGCTGTCAGACTGCTAGTGTATCCTGTCTAATTTCTTTTTGGCAGGCCTCAGAGCTATGAGTTTTTCTCTTAGGACTGCTTTCATTGTGTCCCATATGTTTGGGTATGCTGTGGCTTCATTTTCATTAAACTCTAAAAAGTCTTTTATCTATTTATTTTTTTCTTCCTTGACCAAGGTATCAGTGAGTAGAGTGTTATTCAGCTTCCACATGAATGTTGGCTTTCTATTATTTATGTTGTGATTGAAGATCAGCCTTAGTCCATGGTGATCTGATAGGATGCATGGGATAATTTAAATATTTTTGTATCTGTTGAGGCCTGTTTTATGACCAATTATATGGTCAGTTTTGTAGAAGGTACCATGAGGTGCTGAGAAGAACGTATAACCTTTTGTTTTCGGATAAAATGTTCTGTAAATATATGTTAAATCCATTTTTTTCATAACTTCTGTTAGTGTCCATGTGTCTGTTTAGTTTCTATTTCCAAGATCTGTCCAATGTTGAGAGTGGGGTGCTGAAGTCTCCCACTATTATTATGTGAGGTGCAATGTGTGTTTTACTAAAGTTTCCTTAATGAATGTGGCTGCCCTTGCATTTGGATCATAGATATTCAGAATTGAGAGTTCATCTTGGTTGATTTTACCTTTGATGAGTATAAAGTGCCCCTTCTTGTCTTTTTTGATAACTTTCAGTTGGAAGTTGATTTTATTCGATATTAGAATGGCTACTCCAGCTTGTTTCTTAGGACCATTTGCTTGAAAAATTATTTTCCAGCCTTTCACTCTGAGGTAGCATCTGTCTTTTTCCCTGAGGTGTGTTTCCTGTAAGCAGCAAAATGTTGGGTCCTGTTTGTGTAGTCAGTCTATTAGGCTATGTCTTTTTATTGGGGAATTGAGTCCATTGATATTAAGAGATATTAAGGAAAAGTAATTATTGCTTTCTGTTATTTTTGTTGTTAGAATTGGGGTTCTGTTCTTGTGGTTCGTTGAAGGGTTATTTTCTTGCTTTTTCTAGGGCATAATTTCCATCCTTGTGTTTGAGTTTTCCTTTTATTATCCTATGGAGGACTGGATTCATGGAAAGATATTGTGTGAATTTGGTTTGGACATGGAATACCTTGGTTTCTCCATCCACAGTAATTGAGAGTTTTGCTGGGTATAGTAGTCTGTGCTGGTGTTTGTGTTCTCTTAGGGCCTGTATATCTATCTGTCCAGGATCTTCTGGCTTTCATAGTCTTTGGTGAGAAGTCTCGTGTAATTCTAATAGGTTTGCCTTTATATATTACTTGACCCTTTTCCTTTACTGCTTTTAATATTCTGTCTTTATTTAGTGCATTTGTTGTTCTGATTATAATGTGTCAGGAGGAATTTCTTTTCTGGTCCAGTCTATTTGGAGTCCTGTAGGCTTCTTGTATGTTCATGGGCCTCTCTTTCTTTAGGTTAGGGAAGTTTTCTTCTATAATTTTGTTGATGATATTTACTGGCCCTTTAAGTTGAAAATCTTCATTATCATCTATACCTATTATCCTTAAGTTTGGTCTTCTCATTGTTTCCTGGATTTTCTGGATGTTTTGAGTTAGGATTTTTTCTGGATTTTACATTTTCTTTGTTGTGTCCATGTTCCCTATGGAATCTACTGCACCTGAGATTCTCTCTTCTATCCCTTGTATTCTGTTGATGATGCTCACATCTATGGTTCCTGTCTTCAGAGTTGTCTCCCTTTGGGTTTTCTTTATTGTTTCTGCATCCATTTTTAGATCTTGGATGGTTTTGTTCAATTCCATTACCTGTTTGGTTATGTTTTTCTATAATTCTTTAAGGGATTTTTTTTGTGTTTCCTCTTTAAGGTCTTTTACTTGTTTACCAGTGTTTTCCTGTCATTCTTTAAGAGCTTCCACCTGTTTCGTCGTGTTCTCCTGTATTTCTTTGAGTTATTAATGCCCCTTTTAAAATCCTCTACCACCATCATGAGATATGATTTTAAATCCAAGTTTTGCTTTTCGGGTGTTTTGGGGTATCCAGGACTTGCTTTGGTGGGCATACTGGGTACTAATGATGCCCAGTGGTCTTGGTTTCTGTTAGTAATATTCTTACATTTGCCTTTTGCCATCTATTAATCTCTGTTGTTAGACGATTTAGCTGTCTTTGGCTGGAGCCTGTTCCTCCTGTGATTCTGTTAGCCTCTGTCAGCATTCCTGGGAGTCCAACTCTCTCCTGAGTCCCAGTGGTCAGTGCACTCTCTGCAGGCAAGCTCTCTTCTTGCAGGGAAGGTGTCCAGAAGTCTGGAGATCTGGTCCACTTCTCGAGTCTTGGGGTCAGAGCCTTCCCTGAAGGCCAACTCTCCTCTGGCAAGGAAGGTGCCCTGGGGTCTGGGTCTCAGCTCCGCCTCTTGGCTGAGGATGAATACCCAAAGGGACCCTGTCCAAGAAGCTCTGTTGCTTCTGCTGCCCACGTGCTCTCAAGTTATCCCAAGGTCCTGGCCCCAAGAGGATGAATCCCTGCCTCTTGTCGGGCGGGGTTCCTTTGTCCCTGTTCCTGCTGGCACTAGACTCTCCGGGATTCTTTGGAACTGATGTGGCCTCAGAGATCCTGAGGCCCTGGCAGTGCTAGGGGCACTGTGGCATGGACAGTCCTCTGGGGACCTTTGGATCCTCCACCGGGTTCTCGAGGAAAATGGCTCACAGCTCAAAAGTTGTCCTTTAACCTACATATATATGCCTGACATGTGTATCACACACCCCTCAATTAATGTATTTGGAAAAGTTCACTAAAGGTTATATTGGTTTTTTTGAGACAAAGTTTCTCTGTGTAGCCAAGGCTTTCCTAGAACTCACTTTATAGACCAGGCTGGCCTAGAACTCAGAGATCCTCCTGCCTCTGCCTCCCAAGTGCTGGGATTAAAGGCATGTGCCACCATGTCTGGCATATATATTGTATGTGAGTACACTGCCACCATGTTCAGAGGGCATTGGATCCAGTTACAGATGGATTCGAGACATCATGTGGTTTTGGAGATTGGATTCAAGACCTCTAGCAGAGCAGTCAGTGCTTTTAACCCCTGAGCCATCTCTCCAGCCCATAGTAAGCATATTTTAATGTGTTTCTTTGTTCAGCTTCTGTGTGGAAATTAGAAGGTTTGTGTAAGACAAACACTCAGAAATTGAATTGCTGAGTCACAAGGTTTGACTATTTCAGTTTTTAGGAATGCTGACCTGAAGTGTTCCCTTTCTCACCGCTCTTGACAACACTTGGTATTGTCTAGACTTTAATCTTCATGTTGAAAGTGATATGTCTTTGGTGAGTATGCGTGTGTGTGTGTGTGTGTGTGTGTGTGTGTGTGTGTGTCTGAGATAGATAGAGAGAGAGAGAGAGAGAGAGAGAGAGAGAGAGAGAGAGAGAGAGAGAGGATGAGAGAGAAAGAGAGAGAGAGGTTGCTTTCTGTTCTGTTCCACTGATATACTTGTCAGTAATTGCTATGGGTTTGTTATAAATTTTTTCATTATTGGGAATTAAATGCAGGATTTTATGCATGCTGGGTAAGCACATTGTTGCTGAGGTAGAGCCTCAGCTTTTAAGGAATGTTGCTGTTGGTTGGAGCCCAGGCTTTCTGTCACACAGTGTTGCAGAATGTCACTGCTTTGGCAATACAGTTTTTTTAGTTGTACTCACTTCTTTCTGGTATCAGGCCTTTGAAAATTTGTACAAGCTTTTGCAAGTGAGAGAATGCTTGTTACATACATTTATATGTATATTTTCATTTACAGATATAAGTATATCTGTATTTTGCTGTGTTCTTTATGAAGGTTGATTTCTGTAACATCCTTCTTAATATTAATATAGTATAATATGTATAGTAGGTAGATGAATTCATAAATTCAGTAGTAGATATCTACTCCAGTCTGTCAGAAAAGGTGGACAGAGGTCTCATTAGGCCACATATTAACTTGCCCTTTAACTCAAAACAATCTTTAGTTATATCAGACTTCCATGAAGACACTGTCAGTCAAGCAGAATCTTGAGTTTGTTTTGTTTTGTTGTTGTTTTTCTGGAACATAATTCCAATGGCTCTTCTCTACCACAGAGCCAAGGCAGAGTAGATCAGAGCAGCGTGAACAATGTTTTAGTAGTGTGGAGAACTGAGTATGTGCTTGTACTGGTTAGGTTTTATTGTCAACTCGGCACAGCCTAGAGTGACTTGGGAAGAGGGAGACTTAATTGAGTAATTGACTAAATCAGACCAGTCTGTGTTTATGTTTGTTATAGATTGTCTTCATCGATGACTGATTTGGAAGGACCAGCTCAGTGTATGTGGTTCTACCTACCCCTAGGCAGGTAAGCTTGTGCTATGTAAAAATATTAGCTGAAAATATTCCAGTATGTGAGCGAATTAAGTGGTATTATTGGCTTCTATGTTAAGGACTAGGTAACTGCTACTTGGCTAGCTTGCCATTTTGTTCTGTTAATATTATAAGGAAACTTTCTTCTATGCTATTTCTGTTGTTACTAGGAAACTTTCTCACGCCGAAGTTGAATACAGATTCTGTTATGTTCTGTGCCCATGGAAACCAATCATGTTAGAAGTCAGAGAATTGCTTTGTATAGTTACCCACAATAAGCTTGGACCCAAACCAACTACCCACCAGCACTCCACACACCTGTTTATGAGCTTTATACGGTATTCACTTTTATAAGCTGCCCCTGAGATGGACCCCAACACAAGAGAGACACCTGCACCAATATAAGAAACTATTTGGAATAAGACTGCCATTTTGAGTAGGGATGGAGTAAAGTTTAAATTCCCAAGACTCCCCTGGGAACATCATGCTACTGGGAAGAAAGAGACATGTACATGGGTAATTGACATCCTGGTTGGGAAGTTAAGACATGAATATTAGATAAGACAACTGCCCTGCCGCAGTTAAATACCCTACCCAATGGGAGCAGGATAAGTGTACAACAAAGACATGTTCCTACGAAGTCCTCTATTTGGGGGAATATCGTGACACAGATGTTTGTAGATCTCAGTCATTAAAAGCCCTTAAGGATTGTACTTGCTGGTTTTGTGTGTCAACTTGACACAGGCTGGAGTTATCACAGAGAAAGGAACTTCAGTTCGGAAAGTGCCTCCATGGTTTCCAGCTGTGGGGCATTTTCTCAATTAGTGATCAAGGGTGGGGGGAGGCCCCTCATGGATGGTGCCATCTCTGGGCTGGTAGTCTTGGGTTCTATAAGAGAGCAGGCTGAGCAAGCCTGAGGAAGCAAGTCAGTAAGTAACATTCCTCCATGGCCTCTGCATCAGCTCCTGGTTCCTGACCTGCTTGAGTTCCAGTCCTGGCTTCCTTTGGTGATCAACAGCAGTGTGGAAGTGTAAGCTGAACAAACCCTTTTCTTCCCAACTTGCTTCTTGGTCATGATGTTTGTGCAGGAATAGAAACCCTGACTAAGACAAGGATCTTGACTCAATATCACAGTCAGGTGCCAAGTCTGACCAATCTGTGCTCCTGATCTCTCAGTTATGGCGTGTGGCATTAAATAAACCATCCCTATTTGACTGAGGTGTCTGAGTGGTTTGTGTGTCGATTCCAAGACCCCGACATTCTATGGTTTTTACCTCAGTTCCAGTTTCATCTTCTGCCTTAACTTCAATGATAGCCCATCACTTGGAATCATAATGTTAAAAAAAAAATCCTTTGTTCCCAAATTGCTTTTGACTGGAGTATTTAGCATAGTAAAATAAAGGAAAATAAAAATAACAACACCAGTTGCATATTGCCCGAAGTACAAGTTAAAAATAATGCTGGGGTTGGTGAGATGGCTCAGCGGGTGAGAGCACCCGACTGCTCTTCTGAAGGTGATAAGTTCAAATCCCAGCATCCACATGGTGGCTCACAACCATCCGTAATGAGATCTGGCGCCCTCTTCTGGAGTGTCTGAAGACAGCTACAGTGTACTTACATATAATAAATAAAAATAAATCTTTAAAAAAAAATAATGCACGAATAGCAGGATGCTATGGATGAGAATATGGACAAGTGTTTAAAGTGCTTGCTGTACAATTGTAGAGACCTGGGTTTGGATCCTTTGTATCTATGTAAAAAGTTGGTCGAGGTGGCCTGTGCCTGTAGTTCTACTGCAGATTATGTAGAAATAGAAAAATCCTCAGAGCAGTCTAGTCATGCAGTCTAGACAATCCATCTTAGCTCTAGAGTAATTGAGAGAACTCATCTAAAAAACTCGGTGAAAAATGGTGTAGAATACCCATGGCATATTTTTGTAGGAGGTGGACACTGAGTTTTTTGTTTGGAGGAGAAGAAACTCCAGGGTGTAGAGTGATCTGATCACATTGATTTAGTTTAAAGAATTATTATTTTTTTTTTATACTGCAAGGAACTAAAACTGGAATAAGGCAAGTATCACAATAAAATATTTCTAATGCTGTCTTTTGGAAATTGGAATTTTTGTCTCACTGAACAAAAGTATGTAAGAAGGGCTTAGAGAGAATGAGGTGGGATGCTGGTGGTGGAAGAGTAGCTTTCACCTAGAATAGCAGAGATAGATTAAGCTCTCATGAGGGCTTAGTGATAATGCCATTGTGGATTTCTGAACTACAGCCTGAGGTGGTCAATCAACAGCCAGAGCTATTTTTGAAGCTCTTATCTAACAGGGGCTTATTGAGAAAGCCCTCTTTACTCTAGGTAACAACATAGTGTGTGTGTGTGTGTGTGTGTGTGTGTGTGTGTGTGTGTGCATGTAAATGAGTACCACACTTTTTTGTTTCAGATATGGTCTCTGTATATAGTCCTGGCTATTCTGTAATTCACTCTGTAGACTAGGCTGGCTTCAAACTCAGGGCCAAACTCAATCATCCTGACTCTGGCTCCTGAGTGCTGAGTGTAAAGTTGTGTGCCACTGCTTGGTCCACAGAATGAGTTCTAAGATACCCAGGATCACACAGAGACACCCTGTCTTAAATAACAAAACAAGTAAAATAATAAAATAAAATAAAGAGTGCTACAAATACTTTCTTGAAGAACACAATGACACAGCAGTGAATCTTTTCAGAAATACAGAGCAGTGCAAAAAGGTAGATAGTTTTCTCTAATTATTTTCATGGCCTCATGAATGCCAAGGCACTCAGTCTAGAGTCATTTCACATTAACCAGCTCTATGTCGATTGTGACAGAAGACCTTTTGGGTTCCTATTGAGCATTGGCCAAAGTAAACTGAAAAGTAAGGGGAATATAATAAAAGATTCATTCTTATACAAGTAATCTTAATTATACTAATAACTCAATAGTCTTAGGCCAATAACAATTAACTTAATAATTGCTTTAATTTAGTAAGCAGTTTAACTCTGCCCCTATCCATAAATTTAACAAAGCTTATAGACACTATAATTTATGATGTTGAGTTTTGTTTAAGAGGCTGATTAGGATAATTTGTTTTCTAGTAATAACATTTCAATAGAACACATTTTACAATGAAAGCCAAGGGCCATTTACAACCAATCCTTTTGTCCTTTAAAACATTTCTTTCTGAGTTCATTGGTGTGTGGAATATACTCTTTTGGGTATAAAATAGAAATCCCTTAGCAGCTATGCTAACTCCTGTTTTAATTTCAGTTAGCACTTCGGAACTTACAAAGACTTTTAATACACATTATTTTAATGGAATCATTTAGTCAATTCTGTTTATTAGGACAAATCCAGTCGTTGTATAGAAGACTGGAGTCTCTTCACCAATTTTATTTGTTAGGTTTATTCAATCTTCATGCAGAAGGTAATATCAAGGCCTCTGCCATATGACTGTCTCAGAGTCACATGACTAAATATGAAGGGTTTAGGGACAAAGCTAAGAACACTTTCTGACTCTTGGCATAGTCATACAGTATTATTTTTGGTAAAGATTCTAGAATCTCTGCACATTCGTTCAGTGGAAAAGGTCACCCTTTTGAAAGATTTCTGAAACGTTCTTCACTTCTTTTGGGTTGTAAAGGTTCAAGAGCCATCTACTGACTCAGAACTAAAAAGAAAAATATTGGTTCAAGAATTAAACAGATTTTTAAGCAATGCAGATTGCTGTGTGTGAGAAGTAGAAACTGCTGTGTAACATAAACAACAAACATTTTTCTATTTTTACTTAAGTGAAAAGAAAGATTATTTTGGTGAAAATATGCTCTAGAACTTAGACCATGGGACACATAGCAAGCAATTAAGGAGGGAAACATTTCAGATCTGAAAATTACACATCATACTTTACACCATAAGGAACTAAAACCAAAGACAGCACATTGTTTCTAACTCTGACAGTGGTATTATCAATATACATCATGAGTGTCTTTGCACTCTTTTCATGAAAGTCATAACTCAAAGGACAATGAAGTAATTTTGTTTTTCTTTTTTACTGCTGCCCAGCAATCTACCACACGTATGATACCACCAGTCATAAGACATTCTGTGGAACAGAAATCTCAGCAGTCCACAAACTGGTTCTCCGATGAAGTTACACAAGGATGAGAGGAATGTGCCAGCAGGGGCTATAGCCTCTCCTGTGCTTTGGGATTCCCTTTCTAGTTCATTTGGATCAGTAAGAGATTGTGGTTCTTTGTGCTTATAATGGGACTGAAATGCTAATTTTCTTGCTTGGTCTGTGTAGCTCTGTTACCTCATCCACACACAGCTAACTCATTGCCTGGCTATTGACTGTTTGTGCTGGTGGAAGGGCTTGGTGATATTTCTGACTATCTCTAAAGGCTCATTTGATAAGATCAGCCTTTCTCAGAATAATTTCCCATTTGTTTCACTTAATATAGACTCACTGGGAGCTTTAATTATATCTGTAAAACCCCCTTTGGCATATGGGGCAGCCTAATCTGGGCCATAACATCCCATCATAGTTACAAGCTCTGGGGACATTTCAAGAGGAAGAGATTACACAAAATAGCCACTCCAGGATGCTTAAATGCAGTAGGAGATTTAGAAACTTTTTCCATAAGCCTCTGGTTCAGCTATGCCCATAGAAAAGGTTCATTCTCCACTGTATTCCTATAAGTACAATATGACTTTCCTTTGAAATCCTCTTTTCTATCTCCCACCCTATGTTGATCCTGAGATCTAATCCCATTCCTCTCCTGATTCCAAGTACAGGAATTGACTTAGTGCTTGATGTCACTGTGCTTTCTCTTCTTTCTAGTGATTTATTTAGAGACAGGTGCCTGGAAGGAAGTAGACAAATTAGAGTGGATTCTGGAATTAGCAGCTATAAATTTCTTCTAGAAAGGTTAGACATAAGCCGGGCGTGGTGGCGCACGCCTTTAATCCCAGCACTTGGGAGGCAGAGGCAGGCGGATTTCTGAGTTCGAGGCCAGCCTGGTCTACAAAGCGAGTTCTAGGACAGCCAGGACTAAGCAGAGAAACCCTGTCTCAAAAAAAAAAAAAAAAAAAAAAGAAAGGTTAGACATAGCATGAGAAAACGCCTGGGGGCTGCCATATTGGAACTGTCTGAAAAGAAAATTTACACTGAAAAGATTAAGTGACTCATAAAGTCTCACCAACATGACTGCCCAAATGTGAGCTGAACCAGAGCAACATCAGTAGACATGCGGGAGTGGATGCAGAAATCATGAGGCCTTAGTCTTACACAGAACTGTAGGCAACTAAGGGATTCTGAGAGCTTGAGAGGGGTCTTCTCCTGGGAAGAGCACACCAACTAGCTGTCCATTACTAAATGGTCAGCCTTTGAATGCATACTGCTTAGCTAGGGTTTTACTGCTGTGAACAGATACCATGACCAAGATAAGTCTTATAAAGGACAACATTTAATTAAGCTGGCTTACCCTAGGTCATCTTCATATGAATCCAGTGGGTATACGGTTTTGCTTTAGGGATATTTCATTTTTTTAATAACGGTTTTTAGCTGACATTCATGGAGAGAATGAATCCTTAGAACTGTGCTGCTAGCGAAAGGAAAGCCTATCTTAGAGTGTGTTTCTTTTCAGAGCAGTGTCACACCATCCTTTGGGCCCTCTGCTGGAAAAGTAGAATCAAGTTTCAAATAATGTAACTTCAACTACTCTCAGCGGCCCCGTCATGCCTCTAAAACTAGTATCATGTGGGAGAATTATACATTGTCAAGTTGAGTTTCTAGTTTGAGATGCAGTCTTGGCCTCATCTGGGCCACAGCTTCTATGTACTGACCCCAATTAAATGCTTTACAGAAGAATTCACCTTGATAATGCTGGCCTTTTACAGATCTTAACTGAGTTTTTTCAGCCCCAGCTAGCCAGCATCAATTGTCCCAGGACAGCAAAGGTTTCAGTTCAGTGCTGGTTCCTTGTTAGGCACAGTTGGTTCTTCATCCCCAGCTGAGGAAAACACAGGTTCTTAATTCAATCATATCAATCAAACAGCCCCAAGTCCTTGTATCCCTTTAAGATTTCCATGTAGGACCTCCATTTCCTGAATTGCTTTCAACATTACAATCTATGTTCCCACAATAGCTCATTAAGCTTTGAAAATTCAACGGACTTCCAGTCTAAAGTTTCACAAGTCTCCTCCAAACTTACATGGTCAGGTCTGATATGGCAAAACTGTACTCTCTGATACCAATTTCTGTTCTAGTGTGCTTTCTGTTACTGTGATAAAACATTAACCCAGGACAACTTAGGGAGCTTAAGGTTTATTTTGTTTACAAATTATAGACCACATCTAAGGCAGGAATTTAAGCAGCAACCTGAATGAGGGAACTGATGGAGAGACCACAGAGGAAAGCTGCTTACTGGCTTGCTCCCTGGGTTGCTCAGTTAGCTTTCTTATATATCCTAGTCCTACCTACTTAGGAAGAATACCATCCACAGTGGGTAGGACCCTCCTAAATGAATTAGCAACTGAGAAAATGACTCATAGATATGGCCAAATGCTAATCTAATGGGAGCAGATCTTCAAGTATGTTTGCCTCTTCCCAGATGTGTTAAATTGACAACTAGCTGAAGGTAACTCTGACAGGAATGAATGGTCAGACCAATTTCTCCCTATATTTGGACCAGGGTCTCAGCCTATGGAATAGTGCTGCACACAATTACAGAGAATCTCTTCACCTCAATTAACCTGATGCAGATAATCTCTCACTGACCGGCTTCTGAGATTAACTTAATCAGGATAATCATTCACACTCACACCTTGAGCATTGTTTCCTAGATGCTTCCAGATCTTGTCAAGTTAGCAATCAATATTAGGTTATCACAAATCAATTTGGTGATCACACTTTTAGCCTGTGACCTTCCAGAGAACCCATTCAAAGCATAGAAGGATCTTTTGGCTCCTGTGGCCCTCGAGGACTTTAATTGAGTAACCAGAATGAGCAAGTTTAGCTTATACTGCTAGTTAGTATTTTAGACGGCTCCTTCTCTTGCGTGGTGCTTCTGTGCAATCTGGCCCTCAGACGTTGTGCTGATGGAACAGAGCTAAGAAAGGGCAGAGATCTCTATCTTAGGCTTTCCACCTGCCCACTAAAGTCCTTGATACTGCTTTCAAGGACTAGTTCCTTAGAGGCCAACATCAGAAGTTCCTTTCATCTTCTTTCTGGGGAATTGTGTGCCAATGAAGTACAAAAGGTTAAGTAGCTTGCATTAAATCACGAAGGTACTCAGTGTTTGAATCGAGAGTTGAACTTGATACACTCGAGCCAAACGTTTGTGCTAAAAATACTATGCTGTATTATCTTTCACTGCTATCAAATACACACCTACTATAATTAAAGGCAGTTTGCAGATTTAGCAAGAAATATTTTTGGGTGTATGTATGAAACATTTTACATGTTTCAAAATTGAGAATTATGTCCAATTCTCACATAAGCATGTCTTGCACATGTGGGAAAGTGTTCTTACTATATTTTCCTACCAAGAAATGTACTTTAGTTTTGTGTTTTAGACATATTTCATTAGCTCTTTGAGAGTTCAGAATACATTCAGTGTATTTTGTTATATCTAGCCCCATACTCTCCCTAACATTTTCCCAGACCACTTACAATGTCATGTCCTCTTTTGTATTTCAATAAAGTATGGAATTCAATTTGTGCTGCCCATGTATACATGGGTATGAGGCAGTGTTCTCATTGTCTCTCTATCAAGGACCATATCCCTAAAGGAAACGGATTCTTTCTTCCCTAGTAGCCATCAATTGTCAACAGCTCCTCAGCTAGGGGTGGGGACTTGTATGCTCCTCCCTTAGCCATACTGGAAAGCTAACTGGCTTGGCTTTGTGCAGATCTTATGCGGATGACCCCAGCTGTGATGACATCATCAGTATGGTGGCTCTGGCAAGTTCATAAGATCCTGTCTCACTTCAGCATTCACTGGTTTCTGACTCTTAGAATCTTTCCACCTCTCCTGAGATGTTATTTGAGCCTTTGGGAGAGAAAGTGTGAGACAGGTGTCCAATTTATGTTTGAGCACTCCCTGGATGGCTAACCATGGGCACCTTTGAAACTGTAAACATTTACTCCATGGTTTCAAAAGAAGTAGGAGAGATCATGTGGATACCCATCTATCTCCTTGTTTTTCCACACACCATCTATGTTATCATTGACATCTTGACCATCTAGTTCTTTATTATTGAAGTCCCCTTGAGCAGTAAAGTTCTTGATAAGTATCACAGGCTTTGGTTTGCTGAGCTCCAGCCATCATATGGTTAAAGCCATCAAATAAAAAGGTAAATAGAAAGAAAGAAAGAAGGAAAGAAAGAAAGGAAGAAAATAGAGAGAGGAAGGGAGGGAGGGAGGAAAGAAGGAAGAGAAAGTGGAGACCCTGATGGATTTGAATTTCTCTGTTACTCAGTGTATAATTCCACTGCTCTTTGGATTCCTTCTGTTCTGAGGAGGATAGGATGGACTACGGGATTAGTCACTCCGTAGAAATTTGTGTGCTTCAACTAAATTCCACAGTGAGGCACAGAAAACAAGGATGAGTGATAAAAGAAAACTCTTACTGAACGAAGTTTGTCAGAAAGGCTTTTTAAATCTTCTCCTTTTAAACACATTCTCCTGGATGTCTAAGTATTGAAAAAGCTAAGTATTGAAAAAGACAAAATATTTCTGGGATTTAGAGAGTTGAGGCTATGACTTCTCTGTTGGCCTTGTTTTATATTTTCTTTTAAAATTTACTCCCTGTTTTATATGTATGGGTGTTTTGCCTGTATATATATATATACATATATATGCAGTGCATGCATGCTTGGTGCCTCCAGAGGCTAGAAGGAGTCAGCACATGGATGCTGGGATCCAAACCCAGGTCTTGTGCAAGAGTAGTAAGTGCTTTTCTGTTGTGGATTTGCCTTACTGTTTGTACTATGTTAATTGGGTTCCCAAAATTACATGGGCATTTGCACAACTGCATGCAAGATGCTGAAGGTCCCTGCTCCCAGTTGGCTTTGATTGGTAAATAAAGTTGTCCGTAGCAAACTCAGGGAGACAGAGGCAGAATTTTCAGGGTTCCCAGGCAAGAAACTCAGGAGGGGGAGAAGGAAGGATTGCCATGCTGAAAGAGGAATAAGATCTGGGCTTGAGAGCTGCGGGAAGAGTGGTCACAGGCTCCCCTCCCTCCATTGCAATGGGTCTGGGGTAGCAAAGAAGGAATTTAGATTTTATTAAGTAATAATTCAGAATTATTGGAGGGGAGGGGTCAGCAGTGTAGAAGTTTGGGAGTGGCTCAGCCACTGAGCCGATTAAGGCATATTAAAATATAAGGCTGTGTGTGTGTGTGTGTGTGTGTGTGTGTCTTTCATTCCAGAATCCAGAGCATTGTGGCAGGTAGTGAGAAAGTAGTGTTGCCTCTGCCAGGTAAATTAGAACGGATCAATCAACCACAGCAGCACTTTTCACTGCTGAGGAATCTGTCTGTCCATCTCCACTTATTTTCGTTGATATGCTATTTCTTTACACTAAAATGTGACTGTAACTTTGATGGAAGTTGCACAAGGGCAAGGTCATATTTATAAAGAAGTCCCTCCTGCCCACTGGGATGTTCTTTCTGAATGTCCTGCTTCCACAGGCGATTAAAGCCTGTGGCTATCCACAGTAATTCTCCAAGGTTACTCGGACGTCATTCACGCAGCCGGGGAAGTCTCTGTGCCCCTCTGACTCACTCTAGCTGTCTACAGCACTGTATTGCTAAGCATGTCTCTTATTCTATCCATTAGCGTAGAGGTGTTCAGAGTTAATCATGAGTAAACAATATATATTTTATGTGTTTTACAGGTAATTGCCTTTCTTTTGAATGTGGGATGGAACAATTTGATTCTGCTCACAACTATTATCTGAGCACATTTTAAAAATCGCTTTGGTCATTATTTAAGGCACTTGTAAAGTCGCCCCCTAAGAGTCCCACTAAAAGGCCTATGCATTAAGATGTAAGGCTATGATGGCAAGCATTCTCCAGCCTGAAAAAAACATAAAGAGCTGCCAAAGTGCAGAGGAAAGTTTGGAATAAGTGGTGCTAACTCTGTTTCTATCAGTCTCAGGGAGACCTACCCTCTAATTCTCTGGTCAGAACTAATCATAGTCAGATAGCACAGATAGTTCCTTGGTCATGGGAGGCTGCTTTTTAACAATTTTCCCCACCCCCACTAGCAAAGCCCCTCCCCCCATTTGGTAGACTCCATGTGCATGAAAAACTTTGACTTTCCGCTTTGTCTGTGTCATTGTAGAGCTCACAATGTGTGTGTGTGTGTGTGTGTGTGTGTGTGTGTGTGTGTGTGTGTAAATGAGAGCAGGGGCAAGAGGGCAAAGTGGTTTAAACATGGGAGATTAGCAGAGAGATGCTCCAAAGCAGAGATCACATACATCATCAGGGTTTCCAGTGACTCACATCTAGAACTAACATCACTGTCTTGGGAGGAAGGTCTGTGACGTTGGACTGTCCAGTGAGTAGGGTGGAGGCAGGGCATTCCTGGAGTCTTTGGTAGCGCATAGTGAGGCTGGTTGTTTATTGCCAAATACCCCCCACCCCCACCCCCCCAAAAAGGAAAAAAAAGTATTGTGTTGATATTATAAGAGCAAATTGCCATCTGTTCTTCAGCAAATTGTTCTTCCAGTATTCAAGGCCACCCTCACTGTTGGCATAGATGATGACAAGGCAGACTTATAGGTACTCCTGGTTTTAGGTTCTCCTCCTCCTCCTCTTCCTCCTTCGTCTACAGCAATGTAGCCAAGGCAATCCTGCAAAATTTAAGTCTGAATATTTAGTTCATTGTACTGTTTAAAAAAATCTTCCATTACCCTCTTGTTTTACTTAAAGAGCATCCTCTCTCATCAAGCCCAACTCACCTGCCCTGTCATGTGCTGCTGCGGAGTTCCAGAAGGTGTTGACTTCATGCTAAATGCTATGTGTCATGGGCAATTACAAGCCTGCATGTGACCCTTTTCTTTTTGTCTGAGGACGTACTTTTCTTCTGTTTTTCTTTCATTTATTCTGTCTTAACTCCTTGGCATCTATCTTCCCTATGTTCCAACATGCCAATATGTCTTAGAATGGTTCTTCCCGAGGCCTCTCACTAGTACTCACTCAGAAATTTGTATACCTTATTTGTTTTTCTGTATCCTTTAAAACTTTAAAATTATATTTGTTTTGTATGTGTGTGAGTGTGTGTGTGTGTGTGTGTATGGTGTGCTGATAAAGATAAAAGAACATATTTCAGAAATTGGTTCTCTCCTTCGATTATGTAGGTTTCTGGGGTTGAACTCAGCTCTCCAAGCTTGGGGGCAGGCACACTTACTGGCTGAGGTATTTCCCATACGCAATTATGGGCTTTTTAACTGAAACACATCACCTCAGTGATTATTTTACTGACCTATTGAAAAATGCATCCACTTTTGCTTCTGTGTTCCCTTGTTTATTTTTTCTCTATATCACTTGATATCACAATCAATAGAACACTCAATATGTTAGCTTGTTCTTTTATTTATTCTTACCTTAGACCAGCGATAGTCTTAAAAGAAGAACTTTTTATCCAATTGGTCAGTCTTATTTCCCAATTCCCTCAGCTCTGAGCAGATTAGGTGCTCAGTTCATATTTGTACTTTTGATTATATAATAGAGTTATGTCACTTTACTCTCTGTGTAATTCTGTGGAGTTCAGATGTGCTTTGAGAATACTGGAAAAAATATTTGAACAATACCTTTCAATTCTGGCAGAGAAAGGGAATCTGTAACAAAATGTTCGTTCATATGGCAAGAAATGGAATTTATAAGATAGAAGTTAACTTGAGTTTAAATTATATGTGTGTACAATAATAGGATTCTATCATACTGCCAAAAATAAATGGTATTTGGAGTTTTTATGGACAATTACTATAGCTACCATCCACTATAATATAAGGCTATCATGGCTATTTAGTCAATGTGAGCTCATTAAAACTACTCCGGTAAGGAAACAACAGTATTGCCTACTGAAATACTTTCTGTGAGACCAGTTTTGTACCATTTAAAGAAATTGTACATGCATGCAATTTTAAAGTGCATTAGCAAAGAAAAGAAGTTAAGAAAAAAAGTTCAGGTTCAAAAACACTCACCATTGGGAAATTTAGCATTTAACAAAGTTGTGGTTTTGATTGGCTGTAAATTTCGGGATTTAAGGAATAAGCAGAAAAGTACACTGATCTCTTTTGGCAAAGATATATGTTTACAAAGGATAACAAAATGTAATATAGAGTTCAAGGTGAACTGTGGAATGAACATGTTCAGCCAATTGTTATGAACTGATGTGCCCTTGCTAAGATTCCCCGCTGGGACCACACGGTAAACAGTGTTACCACCTCCTGTCTGGTGTTTCTGGATTCTTTAAACTAAAACATGGTTTGTTGTTGTTTTGTTTTGAATGGAGTATAAGAAATACAGAAAAGAAATGACCTATCAGATTCATTTTTCTTTTCTTTTTAGTGATAGCAAACAAACAAAATAGTCTATAGTGAAAAATATATATTAAATAAAATCTATATTTGTTAATGATGCTG
The DNA here is from genome assembly GCA_902729485.2 of Mus minutoides. Taxonomy (NCBI): domain Eukaryota; kingdom Metazoa; phylum Chordata; class Mammalia; order Rodentia; family Muridae; genus Mus; species Mus minutoides. The sequence continues at coordinate 148,308 of LR751434.1, read as the reverse complement.
GGCAGTCAAAATAAGAAAAAAGTAGAACTTATAGGATATATTCAGCACTCCACAAATCAAACATAGAACAAAACAAAACAAACTAAAACAAAATAAGAAAAGACAAACCAACAACAGAAACCTTCCAGATGCTTTGATGTGATAACATTTGGGAACTTATGATAGGAATTTGCGAAGAGTGAAAAAGCTAACATTGGCAAATAGATTCCTCTTTATAATGTTCAATTTTTAAAAATTACTTGTTTGACAGTGTTAATTAAATTGGAAAGAAATCCAGAAACCAACACATAATGACTGAAAAATGAAATTATTAATGTTTGGGAGAAGATAGGGAACGGACACAGTGGTTGGCAGGAAGGTTAGCTGGCCTCTTCAGTTGTCTTTTGTTGTCCCTGGGTATAGGTGTGAATGAGTGTGCTGATCAGCTGCGGACCTGGCTTAAGTTTTAGATGGAAGAGCTTTGTTTGGTTGTGACAGGGGTCACTGTACTTAGGAAATCATAAGTAGTTGTACCTGGCATGCTTTCCTGACTTCCTCCTGTTATGGAGGCACTGCAAAGGGCCTGTCAAGGCCACATGAGAGGGAAAGAAACCTCTTTTGGCTGAAGACAGATACTTCTCAGAAGTATATTAGCATTAGAGGCTGAGAAGTAATCAGTAGAAACTATCTTAAGGCCCTTTTTAAAATTCACATTCAACTTAATAGCAGATCAAATTGGTTCTATCTCTTTCTTTGTGTTTTTAGTCAAATCCTTTTCACGTTATGCTGTGGATAGCTCTGGGACTAATTATATTTGATGTTAATTCCACTCTCCTGTGAGTGGCTCTGAGAACAAGGAATGAGTCAGCACTCAGGTGATTTCCCATAAACCTGCTTCCCACCTTTATTTGTAAAATAAAGGAGAGCTGATGATTGGGCAGCTAAAAGGGAAGGAGGAGCAGAAGGTAGGGAGAGAGAAGCAGCAGAGGAGGAGGAAGATGGGAGAAAAGCAGAGCAGAAGCACATGGCCTGGAGAAACCGCAAGTTCTAAGGAGTCTCATAAGCTGTGGAAGATGGTAGTGTAGCAGTAGATCTGCCCAATCTAGGTGCACAGCATGTAATTGCATTAACTGTGTTGTATTTTCATTGCTGGGGTATATTTGAGAGGAGATTTACCGCAACTACGTTAGAAGTTGCTTAAATCCCTAATGTAAACATAAAAACTCCTTAACTTTTATGCACATTTACTTTTATATTTCACTGTCCAGATTAAAAACAAACTTATAGCTCTCACTGTTTAGGCTGTTAAGGCTGTTTAGGCCATGTAGCCTTGGATGGGCCTTATCTTGGGAGTAGGGAATAGCAAAGTGGGTGGATATTGTATTGGGAGACAGAAACACATAGTGAAGAGTCGGAAGATGGAGGGGTGGGTAGGGTTGATTGGCCAGATAAGGTAGTAAAACTGGATGAATCTGTAAGTCTAAATTATGAAGGTAGTTGGTATTTTTCTCCATTGCTCCACAAAGGAATTTTTTTATGTCTGCAAATCCTGAAAGATAGTCTTTGCTTTTTAGATGCCACCTAGTGTAGTAACTGTGACTCCCAGTCTACCATTCCCAGTCCACTGCTCACCTGGGTGCTGGGTCAATTAGGTCCTTCTTTGCTTTCTTTGCTATATATGTGATTGTGTAGTCTTGAAGGATATCATGTTAATTCTCTTGACTAGTTGTCTTAACAGTTGACTATATACAATTACTATTTCTTTGGTCAGTCCTTTCTGTGATGGGGGAGGAAACAATCCCAACCTGTGAGGATGAACTGTTACAGCTGTTACTCTGTATGCAAGATTCCCTGCGGATACTAACACCTCAAGATGCTCATCCATTGTGTAAACTGGTACAGTGTGTGTATGTACTACCTCCTCTGCCCTTTTGGTCACCTCTAGGTTACAGTGCTTAAAATAGTGCACATACTATGGACATAGTTGTCATACTTCTTAGAGGATTATGACAGGAAAAACCACATTTGTATGTAATAAGATTTTTTTTTCCTCAGACAAGTTTCTATTCTCCCAAATAATTTTAGTCAATAGTTGGATGAAGCTTTAGATCTGGAATTTGAAGATTAAGAGGTCTGAATGTTCTAGAATGTTTATTGCTCTAGGGGTTGTCGGACCTAGGAGAATGGTGTGAAAAAAAAAAGGAAGCCAAGATCTTATGCAATAACCAACTTTATTCAGAGAGTCAGACAATTTATGCTCTGAGGTTAAAAGGAGTCACATGTATAAAGTGTACAGCCACAAGAACAAGCCACACGTAGTGACAAGCCACACGTGGTGGGCGGGGCAAGCTGCATGTGATGAGCAAGTGTACTGGGCATGACTCAGGTGGGTCTCAAGTGCTATTCTTAAACCTGAACTTATATATAACCAACTATATATATAAATACAAATCCCATGTAACTTTTAGAAAAATAGTTCAGGTTGGAATTTCTATGAGTTAAGGGAAGTGAAGGAGAGATTTTTCTTCAGTGGCAAATACTGGAAATCATCAAAATATTCAGTCACTAAGATAAGTAATACTTATTAATGCAAACACTTCTGAAGAACAAGATATCAAAAGTTCTGATAAAGACAGGGTCAGAGCTGGGATGGTGGTTTCCAGGGATCCTATGTCCTCATCTGGCTTCCTCAGGCACCTGGGCATGGTTGATGCTGAGAAGTTCAAGCATGCGAGCGTGCGCACGCACACATACACACACACACACACACACACACACACACACACACACACACACACACACACACATACACACACACACCAAATAAACAAAGAATTTGGACCAGTCAGATTGCCATGCCGGATGAACTGTGATGGTAAAAGGTGGAGTAGAAATCAGAGCTCATTCCATTTTTCATTCCTTGTTACTTAACATTTGCTTAAACCTTGACTTTTTACAATAAATTTGGTTTCTAGAAAGATTATATTAAAGTACATATTAACTCGTGAATTTTGTGGTGCTCATTACATTTTAAATTTGGAGCTAACACGGTAGTTCAGTGGTAGAGCCTAGAAGGCCAGAGGAGTTGGGTCTCAGCACCAGCATTACAGAGAACAACAGCCACACCCTAATATTTTGCGTTTTATTTTAAACAAGATCCTTACTTGCTTCACTCCTTCAGTGCTAATGCTAGTCCTGGGAAGTACAATATACTGATAATTGAAGTAAAAATTCATTCTCCCACGTCTGAAATTCCAGTCATGTGCACAGTACCTTTTCAGCTCTCTCTTTTGTTGTGTGTTCGGCAACATTTTAAGATTTTTTTTCCCCATGAAAAATCTTGTACACTATGAAACCTCTTTCGAGTGACTTTGATATTCCTTTGAGCAGATTTTATTTTTGTTGTATTTATAAATGGATTTTTTTTTACAGCTTATCCCCCCCCCATTCTTTCATTCCATAGATAAACACTATGACTTCCTGGTGTCAGACATAGTTCTAAACACTTTGATATAGCAAGAAACTGAAACACTTAGGGAAAACTAAAAGCAATCAAATAGGTAAATAAAGAGAGAAAGATAATTATTATGAAACAGCCGAACAGGTCAGATTGGTGAGAATGTGACTGTGGGTGAGGCTGTTCGAGTGAAATATCAGGTGACTTGAGGCTGCCTGGAAAAAGGCATGTGTCTGAAGGTCTAAGAAACAAAAGCTCAGCTGCAGTGGATAACTGAGTGATGTCAGGATAGAAGACAGACACCTCTCACATTTACTCCCTGTGATGGCTCGTTTTATGTCAACTTGAAACAAGCTTAAGTCGTCTGGGACCAGGGAACTGTAAGGAAGAAAATGCCTCTCTAAGATCGGGCTGTAGGCAAGCCTGTAGGACATTCTCTTAATTAGCCATTGATGAGGGAGGGCCCAGCCTCTTGTGGATGGTGCCATCCTTGGACTAGTAGTCCTGCGTTCAATAAGAAATCAGGCTGAGTAAGCCTTTGGGAGCAAGCCAGTAAGCAGCACCCCTCCGTGGCCTCTGCATCAGCTCCTGCCTGCAGGTTCCTGCTTTGGTTGAGTTCCCGCCCTCACTACTTTTGATGATGAACTGGTACGTGGAACTGCACGTGAGATAAACCCTTGGCTCTCCAAGCTGCTGTGGCCATGGTGTTTCATCACAGTAGTGACCCTGACGAGGACACTTTCTTAGCTTTACTTCTTTCTCTAGGACTGAAGTTACTCGCATGCTTGGCTTTTCTCTCATTTTCTAACCTATTCGCTCAATCAAAAATATTTATCAATACTTCATGATGTGCCCTCTCCATTATAAGCACTGAGATACCTCTGAACATTAAATTATTGATATGCTAGCAATTATTAATTGAATGTTAAAATTTAATAAATACCACACTGTGAGGATATCAAGAAAATAAAACACATATAAATCTTAGAAAATATGTTTGCAAACTGTTTACTGGGAAGAAGGATATTGATGAAATAAATCAAAGAAGGCTTAAATGAATGGGGCACATGCTATATTCCATGGGTGAGTAGATTCAATTTATTTCTGATCATAATTATACTCAAACTTATCTATAGGGTCAATATGATACAATTGATGTTTTTGTGAAATTAGCAAGATGATCTTGGGGTTTATATCGTATTATAATAGACAACTAATTTGCAAAATGAATATAGTTAGAAAACATGAAAAGATAGTCCACATGAGAATGTGCAACCTCAAACATGATGATTTCTTTTCTTTTCTTTTCTTTTCTTTTCTTTTCTTTTCTTTTCTTTTCTTTTCTTTTCTTCTCTTCTCTCTCTCGCTCTCACTCTCGCTCTCTCTTTCTCCCCTTCCCTTCCCTTCCCTTCCCTTCCCTTCCCTTCCCTTCCCTTCCCTTCCCTTCCCTTCTTCCTTGATTTATTTATTGTGTATACATGAGTACATTGTAGCTGTCTTCAGACATACCAGAAGAGGGCATCAGATCCCATTACAGATGGTTGTGAGCCACCATGTGCTTCCTGGGAATTGAACTCAGAACCTCGGGAAGAAAAGACAGTGCTCCTAACAGCTGAGCCATCTCTCCAGCCCAAACAGGATATCTGTAGACCTCCTCCCCCTGCCTCTAAAGGCTCAGGAACCATTTTGGAAGAGCAGGGAAAATGGCTTTCAGAGCCAGAGGTCAGGGCGGCCTGGATTAAAACAGTGTTGACTTCGGTAGGGTCACTATGACTATGATGAAACGTCATGACCAGCCAAGTTTTAGTAAGACAAGACACCTCCTCATCTATTCAGGCTAGACAAGGAAACTCAGTAGGGGGAAAGGGTCCCATAGGCAGGCAACAGAGTGAGAGACAGCTCCTGCTTCCACAAGAAGATTAAGCTACACAACTGTTACATATACATCAGACCTGGGTCAGTCCCACACAGGCTCCCTTGTTGACAGTTCAGTCTCTGTGAGCTCCTCTGGGCTCAGGTTAGTCGATTCTGTGAGTTTTCTTATGTCCTTGACCCCTCTGGTTCCTACAATCAATCCTCTGGAAGAGCTGGCAGTAAGTTTTAACTGTGATTTCTTGATTCTGACCATTTCCCCAAATACTTATTAGCTATTGTGACTTCTTTACAAAGGCTTAAAAATATCCAACAGTGAAAGTAACTCAAATGTTCCTTGACTAGAGAATAATTTAATAGATTGTTCTCCGTCTACAAATAGGCTATCCTTTAACATTAAAATGCAACAGACTACGCAATGCAAAGTAAATGAATTTGGCACACTGCTAAGTGAAAGAGAGCAAATTCAAATGGCTATGTATTGTGACTCTACTTATGTGATATTGTGGAAAAAAGTAACAATCAAAATGGAGAAAAATTATGGTTGCTGGGGTACAGCAACCAAGGAGGAGGGTCTTTATCCTTTTTCTGTTTTTTTTTTGTTGTTGTTGTTTTTTGTTTTTTTTTTTGTTTTTTTGTTTTTTTGTTTTTTCAGTGAAGCATGAAATATTTTTTAGAATGAAAGAACTATTCTATATTTTGATTATGATAATGGCTACACAACTATTTAAGTGTGTGAAACTTTAGGGTCCATTTTACTATGTGTAAATTATAACTCAACTTAAAAACAATGGAAAGAAATTAAATTACAGATAGGGATATCCAATTGCAGAGATAAATGATCATTTTTGTTTGTTTTAAAATTTTACAGTGGGCATAACAAGTGATCATAATAAGATTTAGCAATCTGCCAAAGTTGAATGAAAATAATCACTGTTTGGGGTAAAGAAAAGGCTCACTAGTCAAGGGCCCTTCCTGCTCCTCTGGTAGACCCAAGTTCAATTCATAGCACATGTATCAGGCTGACTATAACTGCCAGTAACTTCAGTTTCAGGTTATGTGGTGTCCTCTTCTGGCATCTGTGGGTATCTGCACACATGTGGCATTTGTTCACAGAGACACATATATGAATTCATAAAAGTAAAATAATAAAAATAAATCTTGAAAGAATTATTATCTGGGGCTAGAGATGTGGTTCAGCAGTTTAAGAACACTTTTTAAGGATGCAGGCTTGATCCCCAGCTCTGACATGGTGACTCTCAACCATTTGTGATTCAAGTTCCAGGAGATGCCTCTTCTGGCCTCTATAGGCCCCAGGCATGCCAAAGTGCACAGACTTACATGTAGACAACACACACACCTGCCTTAAACACAAGTTCTTGTGTTCATTGGTTTAGTATGGCACTACTCAAAATCTGTTTTATTAATAGTATGGGTGTTGCCTGGGAACTTCATGGGAATGCAGATTCCAGGGCCCCACTCACTGGCTGAGAAATGTTTGTGGACAAGGCTACCCATTACGATATAATTTGTCAGTCAGGTGGTCCAGACACACAATAATGTCTTTGTTCACCGTAGTGGGTGCTTGAGTTCTGGATCTGTTAGTATTTACTCTTTTAAGGTTAGATTTTCCTCATCTGTACAAATGAGGATTTTAATATCTACCTTCTACTGTTGTTCTTAAGGTGCAGATGAAATAACGGTGCTAAACTGCTTAGCACAATATGAAGCACTTCAAATGTCCAGTGGCAGGTAATTCCTTTTAAAGGTTACGTTATTGCCTTGTTTTTTTAATGTATGCATAATAAAATTTATCGTAGGCAGAGATTTCTGTTTGATGTCTGACTCTCAGTTCGGTACCCATGTAAGCAAAGAAAAAGAGCTCAAAATTCCTGATAAGTTTTCTTTTTCCATGAGCTTCGTATGTTTGTTTTGTCCTTTTTTTTTTTTTAATTCAACAAAATACTATTTGAGGGGAGACCTTATGGATGTTGTTTCGTGATGGGATACATCCTATTTGGTAGGAAAAGTGCTTTTGTTTGTTTGTAATTTAATCACTACTTGACATTTGTAAGAATCGAATTAAAATCAATTCAATTATAAAGAGTTGACTAACCTGAGGCAGAATATTTGGAAGCAAACATGAATATGGATCTTTTTGCTTGATCATAATCTTTTTAAAAACTCATATTACAAATTTAAGATATAGCATGTACATGTGAATATGTAAATGTGTGTGTGTGTGTTTGTGTGTGAGCGCATGTGCCTGTGCACTTTGAGGAAAAGAGTTGATTATTAAAAAAGAGAAGACATAGGAAAAAGAAAGTATAAGCATCAGAAAATTTTTTTGAAGTGCCCTTTCAATTTAGGAAATATATAAGGAATTAATAGTTTTGTGCCAGTTTACCAAGTTGAAAGCAAGGACTTCTAGTGAAAAATACCTTTTTTCCTTTTGTAGAGAGAGTGGAGAGGTCCTTGATAATATTCTTTGTTTTCCATTTGCTGTGGGTGGCAAGTGCTTGATTAATTATTCATATGACTTAATAATGCAAGCACCTCTCCAAGAGGAAGCCCTGCGGAGGTATTTTACAAGCTCCCTTGATTCAGCATTCAGGGGATGGACTGCTTCTCCTGTGATTAGTTTGATTAGTCAAGGAGAGGAAGACCTATTTCCTGTTTTTGAGCTTGTCTGCTTCCATTCCAAGTTCAACTGAAGCTGAAAACAGTAGAGTCTTTTGCCTTGATGACTAAGTCTAAATTCTACCTCACTGTGTCTCCCTGCCTGGCAATGTAGTGCCAGGGAAGTGTTATTGAACCCTGAAAGACCAGATAGGAGTCTATCTAATGCAATCACACCTGGGTCTTTATTCTAGCTAGCTTAGGCCCCTCAGCCCACCACCGACAAGCAGGATAGTTTTGGTGGAGAGGAGCCCTGAACATCTGTCAGGGTAAGATTTTATAGAAAGCACCAAGTGGGTGTGTCTAGCCTGGCAAGTATATAATTGGAGAGTTACTATGGCCTTTAGTATAATTGGCTGGTGCTGGGACTCAAATCATAAACTTAACTTTTGTTTCCCTATGCTTTGGTGGGTAGAGGGTGGGCTTGTGAGGGATTAACCTGGAAACACTGGACTTGTTGGGGGAGATTAACCTGGAGATGTGGTTTTATTGGGGTTAGCTTAGAAACTGGAGCTAGGCTTGGGTTTTGTTGGTGGTAACTTGGAAACTAATGCTAGGTACCGGCCTGCTAGTTTACCTGAGTTCTAACTTAGGTCAAGTTCTCTAAAACGGAGTCTGAACTTAAAAGATTTGGTCTCTCAGCAGCTGCTGTGTTTACAGGTGATCCTTGTGTAGGCTTTCCTATTAGAGAAAGCATTAGCAAAATGTAAAGTCTTGAGTAAAATTCATATTCTTTGAGAGGACAGTTGAGTTTGTCTTTCATACCAATAGAAGAAATCTATTTTTTGGTTTTTTGCAGAAATTTCTGTGTCTTGTGTGAGTTTGTTGTTTCCTTTTTCCTTCTTTCTGTTTTTCTTTCCTCTTCCTCCCTCTCCTCCTCCTTTTCCTCCTCCACCTCCTCCTCCGTCTCACACACACACACACACACATACACACACACACACACACACACACACGAACACGCACATATGCACACAGAGAAAATGAATATTTTTCCAGCTTTTCTGTCTTGGTTAGATTTGATTGTTAATTTGAAACAATCTATAGTCACCTGGGAAGAGGGAATCCAAGTGAAGAAGTGTGTAGACCAGATTTGCTTGTAACTATTTCATTGACAAAATATCTTGATTGAAAGGACAAAGCTCAAGCCGGGCGTGGTAGCACACACCTTTAATCCCAGCACTTGAGAGGCAGAGGCAGAGGCAGGTGGATTTCTGAGTTCGAGGCCAGCCTGGTCTACAAAGTGAGTTCCAGGACAGCCAGGGCTATACAGAGAAACCCTGTCTTGAAAAACAAACAAACAAACAAACAAACAAACAAAAACAAACAAACAAACAAGCAAAAAAGAAAAAACAAAGCTCACTGTGGGCAGCATCATCCCTAGGCAGGTAGGCTTGGGCTGTATGATAAAGCTAGCTGAGGATGAGCCAGAGAGCAAGCCAAGCCTGTTTGGTTTAGATTAGCCTGCTTGACCTCCTTCTCTAACTTACCTCAAGGGTAGATCATGACCTGGAGCGTGAGTTGAAATTAAATGTCCTTTCCTCCCCAAGCCACTTTTGATCAGTCACAGGAATCAATCTAGAACACCTTCTGACATATGGAGTGAGTTGTGTGTTTGGTATCTTCAGTGTATTTACTTATTTTTATTTCATTGAGATGTGCAATATTGTAACATTGTGAGTACTCCACTCCCTAGAACAATTGTGGAAACTCTAGGAGCATTAAGAGAACATTTGGCTGGAAAACAGTGGGTAAAGTAGCTGCCTAGCAAGCCTGAGGACCTGAGCTGGGATTCCTAATACCTGTGTAAAAGGCAGAGAGATGAAGCTGATACAAACCTGGAAGGTTCATCAATACTAGTGTCTAGCCTTCTTTTCTTTTCTTTTCTTTTCTTTTCTTTTCTTTTCTTTTCTTTTCTTTTCTTTCCTTTCCTTTCCTTTCCTTTCCTTTCCTTTCCTTTCCTTTCCTTTCCTTTCCTTTCTTTTCCCTTTCCTTCTTTCTTTCTTTCTTTCATTCACTTTTTCTGTCTGTCTGTCTTTCTTCCTCTTCCCCCATCTCTCTCTCTCTCTCTGTGTATGTATGTATGATGCTTGTATGCCCCATGCTCATGGAGGCCCGAAGAAGGCATTAAAACCTTTGGAACTGGAATTATAGGTGTTTTGAGGCACCCAATGTGGGTGCTTAGACTTGAACTTGGGTCCTCTGGAGGAAGAGCAGCATGTGCCCTTCACTGCTGAGTTATCTCTTCTGATGAAGGTTGTCCCATTAACCTGCCGACTGGCACCTTCTTGTTGCTGCTTCACTTGGTCATGTGCGTAAAGAGAGGAAAAAGGCAAAGGTCACTCTTGTTGCTTCTTTGTAGAGCATGATGTCATTCTCCTCATGATCTATTTCCTTCCAAAAGGCTCCCATATATGAAATTTAATAGGACACAATTCATCCCAATGCAGATTTATTCCCATTTAAAGCTACTACAGATAAAACAACCTTGAATAGCTGCATACACGTCATTGTTGGAATATAAGTTACTTTTTTTTGTATAAACACCCGGAACTAAATTGGATAATCCCTCTGATAAGGACATGTTTAAAAACATGAACTCTACTGAACAGATTTTCAAATGTTCGATTTGTGTCATGAGTATACATTTTAGTTTTGAGATGTCCTTGGGAATGCTTGATATGGTAAGCTTTTAAAATAATACGTTGTGGTTTTAATTTGCATTTCTCTAATAACTAGATGCACATTTAGCCATTGATGTCCCATTGTGTAATTCCCTTGGTACGTACTTGTTCATTCAAAACATCTGGTTCCTTTTTATCTTATTGTTGTATTTTAAAAGTGCTTCACACATGTCCGTGAATGTACACTTATTTTTCCTGGTATAAAAAACTTTTTAATTAAATGTGTGACTTCCAAGTATTTTTTCCTATTGTCTAGCTTGGACTTAATTCTTTTACTAGTGTCTTCCAAATTTTGAGGTTATCCAGTTTTTTGTTGTTTTTATTGTTCATTTGGTTTTTGAGATAGTCTCACTATGTAACCCTGGCAGTCCTGCAACTCTTCTGTGTACCAGGCTGGCCTTGAACTTACAGAGATCCATCTATTTCTGCCTCCCAAGTACTGGGAACAAAGGTATGTACCACCACTGCCTGGCTATTGTTTATTGTTTTATTTTATTTTTATTTGTTTGTTTGCTTTTCAAGACAGGGATTCTCTGTAGAGCCCTGGCTGTCCTGGAACTCACTCTGTAGATTAGGCTGGCCTCCAACCCAGAAATCTGCCTGTCTCTGCTTCCCAAGTGCTGGGATTGAAGGCATGTGCCACCAATGTCCGGCTTGTTTATTGTTTTAAAATAGAGCATAGTTTTCATTATTAGAACTAAACACTTTTACTATTAGGGACTCACCAGGAGTGTAAGGTTTTTGTTTGTTTGTTTGTTTTGTTTTTACAATGTTATGTTTTGTAATTATGTACCCGGGCCACTTTCTAAGTCCTGCTTTCTTTCTCCCTAGATGTCCAGCAGTCAGTTCTGCTACTCTTTGATGACAAACTTGCTTTTCTTCATTAGGATGTCTTTGTCTCATTTCCATGTTTCTGCAAGTAACACACAGTCTGGATTACTGAAGCTTTATGAAATTGAAACACTTTAGCCCTCTGCTTTTCTTTTTCAAAGTTGTCTTGGCTTATAGCAATGACTTTAAAGGTAAATGGAAAAGAAAGTATTTAGCTTCCTGCATTTGCTGACAGGGAATATTTTATGTCCAATTAAAATGGCATTGGGGGAGGGGTGCAGGGAACTTTACCTAGGCCTTTGCCATGTAATTATTGAAGTAATTATTGCTTTACTGAAGTAGTATGTGTGATGGGAGTACTCCCTCATAACTCTGGCCATCGCTGAGAGGTTACATTGCTGCAAGCAAAGAAACTCAAGTCCAGTCAGTTCAGAGGCCAAGGATGAAGGACATAGAATCTTCCCATAGCTTAGGTAGTAAAGGTTTGGAGTCCTGCTGCTGAGTCTGAGAAGTATCCTGAGGGTTTGAAAGTTTCCTTTAACAGCTATCAAGAGGGAGGTGGTCTGGCTAGGAGAAGCAGTCCCAGCCTTCAGATAACTGGAAGAATGTGCTTCCCCTCATCATTTAGAAAGAGTTGTCAGGGATCATTTTCAATGCTGGGTCCTAAAATATTCTAGATAAGGCTGAAATTGGTCAAAATGTCTAGACTGATTAAGACTATATGATATAGAATGATTGATGATCTAAATACGAGGACAGGACAGAGATATGAATAGATTCTGGTAAATGCATATGTGTCTGGTAGGAAAGACTCATGGATCAATTAGTATAGTCAGTGGATTTGAAATTTGTGGCCAGTGGAAGATATACTTATGAACAAGGCATTGAGAGAGTCATTTTTATCTAATACTATTATGCCCTGATAATTACATCCAAATTCATTTTATAAACACTTAGCTCTGGTGGGAGCTTGGGATGCAGTGCTGGTTTACAGGACTTGTATCTCTTTTCTGAGAAGCTCTATGTAACTTTGCTTTCTTATGCTGCTCTGTTGAATGAGCATCTGAAGAGTCACATATCCACCATGGCTCACTGATGGAAATGGTAGTTATTCAAGATCCCGACAAAGAGCAGACCTCCTTATAGAAGACAAACCATGTGCTTTGATGATCTCTTTTGCTTTCTTTCTCCTTCCTCTTCTGCTAATGGCTTCTCTGGAAGTTGATAGGAAAAAAAAATACCAGAAGTTAACATGATAAGCTGCGTGATGTCATTCTCAGAGAAATTGTTTTCTGTGGAAAATTATTCCAGTTGTTGTTGATGCATTTTTGAACTCTGATTTCCTGGCTTTAATGAGCTGCCAGCTTCTCCTCCTGAGCTGGAGTGATACAGCAATCTTGCAAGTGAAGACCAGCAAGTAACTGGAAGTGCAAAGGGAAAATGCTCAATGGACAGGATGTTAGTTCAGTAATGTGCTTGTGGTCAGAGTTTGAGAGACAGCACCGGTTTCTCAGATTAGGAGATTAAAATCACTGGGGCCATCTAACAGGCTTGAGCATATCAGCAAAGAACTGCCATGTCCTGTTGAATTCTGGTCCTCACATAACCCAGGCCACTTATTCAAGGTCACTGGATGATTTAGGTGACTCACTCCTTCCTGTATCCTCTGCTCCTCTTCAAAATGTCAAGTCCCAGAGAGTCCATTTAGCTCAACTAAACTGCCCATGGAAAAGCTACTAATTTTTGCCTAAAATTATAATAGCAGTAACATCAAATATTTTTCTATATAATAGAAACCTTTTCCACAGGTTATCATGCCAAGAGGCTTTTGCCTTATACTTGAGTGGAAAGTGATGTATCAGATGGCGAAACCCATCAACAACTTGGCCAAGGGTTTGGTTTGTATAACAAATACAGAGGCAGATGCTCGCAGCCAATCACTGGACTGAGCAGGGGGACCCCAATGAAGGAGTTAGAGAAAGGACTGAAGGAGCTGAAGGGGTTTGCAAATTCATAGGAAGAAAAATGATATCAACAACCAGACCCCCCACCCCCACCCCCAAGGCTCCCAGAAACTAAATCGCCAACTGTGATGGTTTGTATATTCTTGGACCAGGGAGTGGCACCATTTGGAGGTGTGGCTTTGTTGGAATAGGTGTGACCTGGTTGGAGTAGGTGTGTCACTGTGGGTGTGGGCTTAAGATCCTCACCCTAGTTGCCTGAAGGTCAGTCTTCCACTAGCAGCCTTTGGATAAAGATGTAGAACTCTCAGCTCTGCCTGCACCATGACAGCCTGGATGCTGCCATGCTCCCACCTTGATGATAATGGACTGAATCTCTGAACATGTAAGCCAGCCCCAATTAAATGTTGATTTTTATAAGACTTGCCTTGGTCATGGTGTCTGTTCACAGCAGTAAAACCCTAACTAAGACACCAACCAAAGAGTACATACACACAGAGAGACCCATGGATCCAGCTGCATATGTAGCAGAGGATGGTCTCGTCTGGCATCAATGGGAAGAGGAGCCTTTGGTCCTGTGAAGGCTCAATGCCCCAATGTAGGGGAATGCCAGAGAGGGGAGGTGGGAATGGGTAGGTTGTGGGAGAGCACCCTCATAGAAGCAGAGGGAGCTGTGATGGGATAGGGGTTTTTTGGAGGGGAAACTAGGAAAGGGGATAACATTTGAAATGTAAATAAATAAAATATCCAATAATAATAATAATAATAATAATAATAATAATAATAATAGAATCAAGCTGCAGAGTACAGATTCCCACCTTGAAGGCTCAGTTGTAAAATAAAGTATGTGTGAGTGTAATGTACCGACTCATTCTTTTTAATTAGAAATTTTAGATTTATTCATTAAAAGTTTTGAAAATACCTATTTGCTTTAATTTATGTGTGTGAGTGCCTGGGTGGCCTGTGTATGCGTGGTCTCCTGAGAAGTCAGAAGGCATTCTGTGCCCTGGAGGAGTTACAGGTGTTTGTGAGCCACCATAAGTGTAGTGGGAATCAATCCAGGTCCTCTTTAAGAACAACAGATACTTTAGCTGCTGAGCCATCTCTCAAGCACCTAGACTGATTTTTAAGTTAACATACAAAGTACATCATGGTATTTTCACACAGATATCTTGTTATACTTTATTCTTATTCATTTCCTTTCCCCACCTCCCACTTTGCCCATTTTCTTCTTGCTGGGCGCTTTCCTCACCCCAAATAATCCTCTTTCTGCTGAGTGACTTATTCTTGTAAAATCCTAACTTCGCTGTCTTTGACCTCATTTTTCTAAAGAGGGAATTGAGTCTTAGAGCCATGAAATCATGGAGCTGGAGACCTGATGTTCGCTGCAGTATGAAGGGAGCCTCAGAACAGAGACTCACTGCACTGAGCCAGGGCTTCTTCCTGTATATGCAGCAGTTTGCTAAGTTTCAGGAACTTTAAGTGGGGCAGATTCTTTGTGAAACCACTGCTGAATTCAGTGAAGGACTCTTCTGTGTTCCCTGGAACATTTTAAGGTATCTATCCATCATCCAGATTGGCATATCCCTGACAGTTACTGAGTCTTTTAAGTAAGCAAGGTTATATAGTTTTTCAAGAAAATATCTATGGCGTCTTCATTCTTGATTCCAAGGGCTAATGTATTCATCATATTTAATTTATTAAGGTCAGTCCAAACGCCACAAATAATGTACAGAGAATATAAATAGAATATAAATATAAATTCAATGATGTAAATTACTGGTAAATAAATCCAACTGCAGATTCTCTTATATTATGCATAGATATCTGATTTGTTTTGTTTATGTTTAATATAAATAGTTAAAAAGTCAAATGGTTATAGAAATAATTTGCATGTTTAATTTGCTTAGTGTTTGAAATACGTGATTCTATTTATCATTACAAATTGATTGTTTCAAACTGTTGATTCAAAGTTATGAGTGCAATTAAAAAAATAGCAACCAGGTACTGCAGGGATGGTTCTGTGCTGCTGTCCCAGAGGGCCCAAGTTTGGTTCCCAGCACCCATGTCAGGTAGTGTATAGCTGCCACAAATCATACACATGTTTCTGTGCCACAGAGACATAAACATAAATCAAAATAAAAGTAAATTGTAAAATAGCAAGAATAATCAGCAATAGTGGTGTATATCTCTAATAGTAGCCCTTTGCATTCTGAGGTAGGAGGATGACCAGATCGCGCCTAGTCTGGACAATATAGTGTTTCAGCAACACACACACACACACACACACACACACACACACACACACACAGAGAGAGAGAGAGAGAGAGAGAGAGAGAGAGAGAGAGAAAGACAGAGATACACAGAGAGACACAAAGACAAAGACAGAGCACAACAATACATATTCTTTTAGTTTTAATAAACATTGAAGAGTGTAACGAATTTTTTTGTTTGTGTTTTCTCATTTGACTCAGGATTTTTAGCCCATTAAAAGTTTTCCCTATTGCAATTTCACCATCTCTAGTATGAAAATACTAAGGAATGACTTGCCAACATATAAGATGGCTATGAGGCCAATGATGCCATAATTGGCGGAGAAACCGATAGGGTGCCATCTCTATATAGTAACAAAACTGACACATTCATGGAAGAAAGCATGCAACTTTTGTTTCTTGTAACATACGTTCACCATGTTAGAAACTTACTTTACGTCACATGATCAATGTTAGAAACAGAAGACCACAAAAGCGGCATGTCTGTTGTGTTTATGCACAGTTTACTCATTCTTAAATGCTCAGTTGCCTTTTGTTAAGGTATAGCTTGTTCTTTCCATTCTCTATCTGTGTCCCTCTTTTTAATCCCCAACTCTGAGCCCCTACTGGACACAAACTGTTCTCTTTTGGAGCTGGGATATCCTTCAAAGATTCATGAGTTGAAGGCATGGTTCCCCCGGGCAATACTATTAGGAGTCTATTGTATCATGACAGCCTTAACTTCTCAATGTGTTTATCCACTGATGACCTCATCTCTAAAAAGGCTGGTTGGTCACTAGAAGCACGCATTTGGAGGTTATAAATAATTTAATAATCAATAACTCAAATGGACATATATTATTTATGATTTGAGTTATCAAAATAATGATTAAGAATTTTATGTCTTTATCACATTCAAAGACCTTAGTATGTAATTCACAACAATAGTAGACACTTTGGCCACTCAGTACTGCATGCATCAACATATTTGAATTGCCCACCTGCTTGCTCTTTGGAAATGTCTTTTCAAAGTCATTTAAGAATATTTAAGTTGCATAAAACAAAGTTATAATTTGAAAATTATAACGAACACAGTCAGTGCAGAATAATTTGATATTTTCGTAAATGGTGGTTGGCTCAGTATAGAGAAAGAGCCGGAGTATTATGGTGGCAAAGCTATACTTACTTGGTTTTATGATCAGGAAAATGAAATTAATGAGACCCACATGCAAGTGTTTTGGTGGAGATTGAAACCAAGGTATTATAAATGGCTGAAGCATAGTTCAGAGGCAAAATGCTTCCTCTGATGTGTGTGAGGCCCCGAGTTTGATCCCTACCACCATTAGGGGATCAGATCTCACTCACCAAGAATCTGGAATTTTCTCTATTCTGCAAAAGAAGCAATTTAGTATCCAATGCATCATATACATAGTAAATGGAAACTTTTATTAATAGGTTAATATATTTTACTTATTCCATTTCTTATGGTACTTGTTTTCAGAATTGAGATTATTCTAGAAAGTGAAGGGTACTACATAATATATTTTTTATTTAGGGTTTATTCATACAGGTTTCTGAGTGTAAGACAGTTTAAAATTTTGGTGGAATCTACCATCTTTACAGAGAGTCCTCAAAGTGCACTCCCATTCAAATACCTGCAACCTACAATAAAGCATAATGATTCCTGGAAAAGCCAATGGTCAAAACTAGCCTTTCCCTCTGGGTCTAAAATTTGTGATATTTTATTTTGTTTGTTTGTTTGTTTTTGTACAGAAGCTGTAAGAGAATTTATAATTCAAGAAGTCAAAAAAGGCCAGGCAGTGGTGGCGCATGCCTTTAATCCCAGCACTTAGGAGGCAGAAGCAGGCAGATTTCTGAGTTTGAGGCTAGCCTGGTCTAGAGAGTAAGTTCCAGGACAGCCAGGGCTACACAGAGGAACCCTGTCTTGAAAAACCAAAAAAAAAAAAAAAAAAAAGTCAAAAAAGTAGTGAATTGGTTGTAAAAAGTGTGTAGGATAGAACTCTTAAAGATAAATGAAAACGATACACCAATGACCTGGACGCTCAAATTTAGCTAAAAGATTAATTTTAAGTTTTACTTAAAATGGCTTTTCCTTATCTTTTTTTTTAATGGGCTGGAGAGATGGTTCAGCTATTAAAGGGTAGATTGGCAATCAAAACTTTATGAATTTTTAAAGAAAGTGATGGAAGAAAGAAAAAAAATCATGTCATCTATGATTTCACAGTTACTAAGTCCTTGCCAAAACGAAGCCTGCCCAGTATAATATGTGCTATAAATATTACTGCATGAAGCTGAGCAGTTACACATACACTAAGAGTGGTGGTTGGCATAGAGGAATCAAAGATTCTGTAACCTTTACGGGTGGGTGTATGTCTTCACTGTATCCATCTTGGTCCATTGTACCATATAATGTCTCATTGGCTATAAGCATTTTATATATTTTATTTTATGTATGTTCACATTTGTCCATAACATGCACACACACACACACACACACACACACACACACACACACACACACCACACACACAGCCAACAGTTTGCCTGACTCTACAGCAAGCCTAAATTTTCATCAGATGACTGCCTTCAATCTGTGTTATCTATGTTTCCTTGTATATTCTTTCCTGTTCTTAAGATCATCTATACAACCCCTAACACTATAAATGATACTCTGTTATGCTTGCAGACAGGAGCATGCTGTCCTCTGAGAGGCTCCACCCAGCCGCTGATGCAAACAAATACAGACACTCATAGCCAAACAGTGGGTGGAGCTTGGGGACTCTTAAGGACAAGAGAAAGGATTGCAGGCCCAGGAAAGGATCAGAAGACCAAGTGATTCAACTAACCTGGACTCTTGGGGCTCTCAGTGTCTGAACCACCAACTAAAGAACATACAAGGACTGGGCCTAAGCCTCCCCAAACATACCTAACAGATGTGCAGCTTGGTCTTCATTTGAGTCCTGAACAACTGGAACAGGGGCTGTCCCAAAAGCTGTTGCTTATATGTGGGGTATGTTCTGCTAGCTGGGCTGCTTCAGTGGGGGAGGAAGCCTCACAGAGAGACTTAATGTGCCAGGGTGGGAGGGATAACTGGCAGGGGCACCCACTAAAAGGAGAAGAGGAAGGGGGGGGTTGGGGGAAGGGTTGTGGGAGGGGATGACCAGGAGGGGCGGGCAGTAAGTAGGATGTAAAATGAATAAGTAAAACACCACCACCACCACCACCACCACCACCTACTAAACTGCTGGTGCTGCTTCACAGTAGCCCAGAGGCAACTCCCATCACCCCTGGATGCTTTGACACAGCCCATCTGCTTCACAGGGGATTCAGAGACTCAGAGCAGCTAGGTCTAACTTCTTTGCAGCATCCTGCCTTCCTGTTCTACACATTTGTGCCTAATCAGCCAAAGGTGAAAGAAAGATTGTGGCAATGCTGCTGCTGTCTGTACCCAATCCGTCAGTCTGCTCTTTCTAACTCAACGCAGAAACTGGAAGATCAGGAACAACTCCTGACTGGTTTCTACAAAAAGGGGAAAACGCCTATGTCAGAAGCAGCATTGGCGGTGTGGTCCCCCAAGGCAGCAAGCATGTTGTTTAAATGGGTATTTGTGCGAAATCATACCCATTGTTCCTTTTTATACCCACGTGACATAGATATGCACCCCTTCGGTACACTCCCCAGAATCAACATATTTTGTATACTGGTGGGGACCTGGAATCACACAGATCTGGGTGTGAATTCTGCCTCTGCTGCTTGTGTGACCATGGCCAATTACTTACCTAATCCTATCCTCGCTCACTTTCTTTCTTGATTAAGAAACTTTCATGATATTGTGTACCTCATTTTTCTTAGTGGCAAAAAGGTAAAAAGAGGCAGGGGGATATTCACATCTATCTGTTTGGAGTTATACATACATATATATATATATATATATATATATATATATATATATATATAAAATATACACAAATATATATAAATATATATAAATATACACACACACACACACACACACACACATATATATATATATATTTGTCTTAGAAGTCAAATTAAATAACGCTTGAGTATCTATAGTCTTTGGTACAGCTTGCCCTCTAAGTCTGTTATGGTTCTTGGCCTTGTTTTTCTGAGTAACTTTTGTAGTCTACTTCATTGTATGGTTCTTCAAATGCCACCAGTATCTGTGAACTATTTCTTCAGTTCAGTATCAGCCTCTGCCTCCATTTGCCTCTGTGTTACCTGAAATGGATTTTCCTTCTCCCTCTCCCTTAAGAAGCCTTGTAAGGTCTCAGGAGTTTCAGATTTCAGTTTCCCTTGAACCCTACTCCTCTGTTGATACACTTGTCTATTGTTTCGTTTGCTACCCAAGAGTACCAGGTCCTCTTGTCTGAACCTACCTTTAATAGGAATACTTCTGCCTCAATCCAACAGCTGCTGCTCCCTGTGTGAAGTACTGACAATCAGCTGGGCCCAGCTTTTTGTGACTTGATAACTTCAATGTATTTTAGATGGTCTGATTTCTGTTGTTGTCACCTCTAGTCACATGAATGCTTAGAGCTGTTGAGACCATATTCATATCTCCACTAAGAACTCAACTGATGCTAACACTCTTGGGTCTCTCAGAACTGCTCAGAGTAATGTCTGAGTGTGAATTGTGAGGTTGTTCTTTAGAAAGTCTTCTAAAGAACTTGTGTTGCTGGGTGTTAGAGGGCAATAGTACGGGTAACCCTGGCAAGAATAAGATGAGATTGGGGGCAAATCATCTGAGCTAGAGAGATTCTGCATGAGTCTGTAGTCCAGACCCTGGAAACCTGGGAAGAAGTGAAGACCATTTCAGTGTTTTTGTGTGTGGCAGAGACATTGGTTCCTTCCAGTTCATCCCCAGGCTTCAGTCTCTAGAAGATCCCATGCCATCTTGCCACTTCTTAACTGTGAGAGCGAAAATTATTAGGTAGGTAATCATTAGATTTTATAATCAGTAATTAGTTAACTATCAGATGGAACAATGGCCAATTAATGGAGCCAATTACAATTTATGTGCTTTTAATAAGGCCAAGCTTAAATTGGCGACAGAAATTCCGTGAATAGGGCTGGGAAATCCCGTGAGCCGCACCGGAAGCTTCATATAAAGTTTGAGGATTACAGGGACAGGGAATGAGTCTTTGAGTCAAGAAGCTGTACCGTTCAGGTAGTCTTTGGGGGATGCTTGCTTCAGTAGCAATAATCATCTATGTAGGATATGATATCAGCTCGGGGGCTAGGCGGTTCTGGAGCCTGAAGAGGAACTTATCACGACAGAAATGGAATCCATCGTCAGGAGATCAGGAAGGAGGGAGTCCTTCCTAGGCTTTGGACAGAATGGAGTTAGTTCCTGACGATTCACACACAAGTTTCTCTGGGAGAAGACAGAAGCAAAAAGTCACTGAGAAAAATATTTACAGATGAGGATTCCAAGGAGGAACTTTAACTACTTTGTATTATATTTCCCCCTTTCTCCTATTTTTTCCTCTCTCACCCTTTCCTTCTTCCCTCCCTTCCTACTTCTCTCTGTTAGCTCCTCTCTCCATACAAATTTCTAGAGTTAGACAAATAATCTCTGCTTGAACTTTATTTCACATCAGTTACATTTTATGTATGTTCCTGCATTCTGCTGATTTCAGTTCCATATGCATAAAATGGAGGAAAGTATACTCCCAGGTATGGACCAGGTTGGGAATAAGTATGTTTCGGGATGGAAAGGTATTTAGTAGTATTAGGAGGGGTCCATGCCTAATAAATGAAATCTGCTAAATTTGTAACTTGTTTATACCCCTGTGGGTTAACACATTGGGGAAGCTTGAGGGGAAGAATTAGAAGGTCTTCTAAGTCAGGAATTCATCTCTTTCTTCCGGAAGGCTTTAGATATTTAAAATACAGTTCTGCTGTCTACCTTTTGAGTAGACTTACTATGTAAGTCAAAAGGTTTTGTCTTTCTATCCTGGACACAGTGCCTTGGGGATTATCTGAAGGCCCTGCAATGGAAAATAGCTCTGAATGATGACTGGTCATAAACTGCATCATTAATTTTTATACCTTGATGAAGGTTATTTATTGAGAGCTGGACATGCTCCTTTTCCTGAGTCATCACCAACCCTGACGTTGCTCATGTCTTCAAAGGAAGACAGCAAGCTTTATCACAGACCCAAAGATTATAAAAATTACAAACTCCATCACTTAACAAAAATATTTTCTGTCTCACTGATGGCATAAATAGAGATAGTAATAATTCTGTATTATGACACCCCCACCCCACATTAATAGAATGGTTTATGAATTCTAAGAATTTAAGGTAGTATATCTAAACAAAATGAATGCTAATCATTATGGTTATTCATTTAGTATTATCTCATTCCAGGGTCCCACATCTTCTTTCTCTGCATAAATACTTTTGGTAGTTAGGAGAATTAAGCTCCAAACCCATTAATGGTGGTGGCAGAAGTCCTTAATTGCAGGCACTGGCAAATGAAGGTCAGTGCTGGTATGAATCCAGTGTAGGTCAGAGTAGCACAAAGGCCATTTGCAGCTGAATGTGAGTCTGTGCTCTGAACAGAATGAATCACTGCCTTAGCGCAGTTTCTTAGTAAACAGCTGTCCGACATGCACACTAACAGTCACGGGAAGTATTAACAACTCATTAGCTGGCAACCTGGATAAGCAGTGCTTCTCAGCCTTGGCTCTGTGGCAGGGTCACTCAAATAGCTTTGAAGACCCAGACTCCGTGACAGTACCCAGTCCAATTAAAGTCCAATTAAATTACGATCTCTGGTGGTGGGATGAGAAAACTGGACCTCTCTTTAAACAAATCTGGCTGATTCTCATGCATAGTCTTGTTTTCACAGTACTGCTTCATGGGCAGGAAAAATCCAGAAGCAACTCTTCTTCCCCCTCTTCAAACACACAGATCTTCAAGACAGCTTTGCAGTGAGCTGCAACTGTGCAAGGATGTTTATTTCAATAATGCTCAAGGGATGTAAGACATACCTGGAGGTAAATAACATATGGCCTCTTGTTTATATACTGAGTGGAATCCCCTTGGGAATCACTCCATTACTTTAAAAAAAAAAAAAAAAAAAAAAAAAAAGACCTGACTTGTAAGCCCAGCCTCAGCTACCACTTGGATAATTGATGCTGCAAACTGCTTGAAGACATGGATATTTGAGGACTATAAAATGTTTCTGAAGGTTCACACCCATTTATCATCTTGTATTTGCTCAGTCTAGTACTTTGAGGATAAGCATGCTTTGATTCTTAGTAACTCTAGAAAAGAAACACAAATCCTTGGTTTGCTAGTCTTTCATTTTAAATTTGGGTCAGTTTCTAAGAGTTATTGTAAGTCATCCTAACTCCTTTCTTCTTGGTAGGTGATACAGAAGTGTACATTGAGCACATCTACAGACACAGAGTGTTTATGGAAAGTGCTGCACATATGATAGATCATAGGCACATCTGATATCTAAGAGCTCCCAGAAACCCTTTCCAGGTTGACAGGGTTTCCCCACTCTACTCTGCTGTCAACACTGCTTTCTATTTAGGAGACAGACAGACAAGCTACTGGTAAGGATGAGCCAAGCATACTAGCACTCTGACATTGCCAGTTTCCTATTGCTCTGATCATTCACCACTCACATGGCTGAGGTTCAAATGTCACCGAATTGCCACTTTGCCCTTTCTTCCTCCTCTCCTCTCCTCTCCTCTCCTCTCCTCTCCTCTCCTCTCCTCTCCTCTCCTCTCCTCTCCTCNCCTCCCTCCCTCCCTCCCTCCCTTCCTTCCTTCCTTCCTTCCTTCCTTCCTTCCTTTGAATTATTTTATTTTATTTTATTTTATTTTGTGTGTGTGTGTGTGTGTGTGTGTGTGTGTGTGTGTGTGTGTGTGTGTGTGTATGCCACATGTGTGGTTACCCTCAATGGTCAGAAGAGGCCAAATACCCTGTAGATGTAATTATGGTTGGTTGTCACCTGCCTGACATGGGTGCTGGGAACTGAATTCTGGTCTTCTTTGAGAGTAGCACACATTTTTAACTGTTGAGCCGTCTCTACCCATTCTTCCTTTGCTAATTTTAAAATACGAAACCTGATGCCCATTTCTACAAAGTTAGCAGGGGAAAAATTAGAATCTCTGACTTTTTAACTACTGTACTGAGAACAGTCAAATAGCAGAGGGTTCATATCCTGTGCTTAATGATTTCAGAGCATTGAACAGCGTCAACAGACTCAGAAATGACGGCTCCTGGGGGATCCTCAGTGTTTGAGATGAGGACATAATTACTTTTTATGTATCAGGGAGGGTTTTCTCAGTTTTTTTTTTTTTCTTTTAAACCTCATTTATCCGTTTGTGTGTTTATTTATTTATTTAATGTATGCATGCTCTGCTGCATGTACACCTATATGCCAGAAGAGAGCACTGGATCCCCTTTTAGATGGTTGTCAGTCACCATGTGGTTGCTGGGAATTGAACTCAGGACCTCTGATAGAACAGCCAGTGCTCTCAACTGCTGAGCCATCTCACCAGCCACTCCCCTGTTTCCATTCAGCTTTGAAACAAAAGTGTGAATGTAATGATAAACAGTCTCAGGTCTTAAGGAAAATGTGAGGTCTAACTTCGGAATGCCAAAGTAGCTTAGCTAACGAGCTAGTAGCAACGACATACTCTCCTGACGTTGGAGAGAAACTTACTAACATTCGAGGGCCATCACTAATATCTTTCCATGTGTTAAATATTCTGAAAACCTTTAACAAATTACTTTGGTAGTGGTGTTTTTGCTTTAATGATTCAGCTTAATACCACTTTGAATTATGCTCATGTATTTCAAATGACACTGCAATAATGGAGGGAACAGACAGGCATTTGCTTTGCCTTTCTTTTTCAACACAGATACGCCTTGTACACAAACATTCAATATTCCAGCCATGCATCAGCATTAATTTCAATTTATCATTATGTCAACTTGGTTCCATAATGTTTAATTTACATATCACAACTGATGTTGATTCTCAAAGAAATTACACATTACAACAGCTTCTTGAGTGGCTGGTACCAGTTGATGGCCATCCATTATATTGGAACACGATTGCCTGGCTTTCCTACAAGCTCTGATTATAAAGTATGAGAAAGAGCTGCAGATGAGGAACTGGTAGGAAACCTGATCTTCCTGGCTTGAGTCTAGTCCAAGCAACATTGCTTTCTGGAAGAAGAGCATGCCAGGTTTGATAGATAATAAATATTGGTCTAATAGTTTTTTAATTTCTAATTTCAAGAAGTGCTTTAGATTTGGTGCTCACAGAGAATGACAAATTCCAGGGTGCCAGAGATAACCTAGGATCCAAGTATTCCTTTACAGCAACCACCTTGCCTTATAGCTTTTCTAACTTCAAATCTCAGAGTAGTTTATATTGCTTTGTTCTGTACACAGGTGAGCTGCTTACCGAAAACACTAGGCCTCTAGGGTGCTATTATGTTTGCATAAAGTCTATTACTTAGATGATGTAAAGGTGTCTTGAGGCAGACAGGGAATTGCATTTCAACTAAGGGAATTTAAAATGTATATATAAGAAGGGGAGTGTTCAGTTTACTTTGAAATGGATCATTGGGTTGTTATAAAATAAGAGCGAGAAGATACATTGAGATGCATGCAGTTTACACATATAAATACAATGGGTACACACTCCTATGAAGACATATATACTAGTATAACCTTTGGCATCTACATCTCAAGTCCTGTGGTCTGTAAACATTTTGTGGGGCTTCAGTATTGTTATTTCCAAATGTTATTTCCTTTGTAGTGCCCAGTGTGGTGGTATCAGATGGGCCTGTTACAAACTTCTTTGTGCACATGTCCATTTACACTTGGGTATCTGGTCCCATCACTTCCTCTGGTAATGGAGTCCTCTAGGTATAGATACCTTTTGATGTCTCCCCTTAGACCTCAAAGCATCACTAAACAGCTCAAGATTAGTCTCATAATATTTTTGATGAATACACAAACAGCTTTTCTCTGTTTCCATTCTTTCTTTCTAACATTTACAAAAAGATGATTTATTTATTTATTTNATGTAAAGTTAATCAGCCAAGTAGTGTGCAATGCAACTCCAAGCTCTTTACAATCTTCATTAATATTCATTTGAAGGTTTTTATCTTATTACTGCCACCACCACAAACAACAATAAAAAGTCTCTCCTTTGATTGAAGAATTGAAACCTGTCCCATCTGTAGACACAAATGGACACCTATGTGTGACACTGCCTAAAAAATAAATAGAAAGAAAACAGAAACCTGTTTAGGTTTATTTATGACTTCCAGTTACAGATAACAGAAGATGGCTCTTATGATGGTCAGATGTACAAATTTGATGATTTGGCGCACACACAATTGTTCAGTTGCCACTTTTCAAGCTAATATAGAAACTTGGATACCTAAAGTACCCAAATTTTCTGTTTTAATTGTTTTTTTTTTTTTCCTAATCTAACCAGGCAGTGGGCTTCTGATTCAGTAAAACAAAATTTGTTAAGATGTGCTTTCAGTGAAAGGGATGAGCCAGAGTGGTGGCTCAGTTCAGGTGAGGAACAAATCAACAAAGCAGAAACATCTACAGTTTTCTGGATGCTGTTTTCCTTAGTTATTTGTGAACAATAGCTGGAGGGGAAAATATAATTGACTCACAGGCACAAATAACTGAATATTGTGCACCAACACAAATTTCTCAGTAAAATAAAATAATAAAATAAAAACATTTTAAACTCACTTTCATTTCTCCTCATGAAGATGAAGAAAGGGTTAGATATTTTTACTAGCATTTTATAGATATAAACAAATATGCCGGGATGAGTATGCTAGACTCATATGTCTGTGGTATAAAACTCTCCTTGCAGTATGTACAATTTTAGTGAAAATGTGAACTTCTGATTGTATTTACTTGTAAAAATTTTGAGGTTGCTTTACATATCTGCATTTTGGAGATCAACCCCTCAAGGGTAAACCCTTATCTGTCTTTTCTACTCCTGTGAATATTGAATTTGGAAATGTTTTCAGGATTTTGTAGCTTAACTGTCAGAAAGAAATGGTTGACCCATTACTAGGACCCAACAAAACACTAGAAATTGCTCCAGGTCTTTGTGACACCAATTGTGATGCTTTCTTATAAGCATGTCACTTTATTGGTCTAGGTTCTATGGAAACACAGCTAATAGAAAAATCAGGAAGCCAAACAGGGGGAAAAAGAGTCACAAAGTGCTACCACATCCTCATCCCATCACCTTGCTCATTAGATAACACGAGGTAATGGTGTTACAGACTGCAATTTCCCCAATTGTGTGGAATCACAAACACCAATTAGTGCACACAGAGAACAGAGCAGCAAACAGAATCCTAAAACCTCCTGAAACCCAGTCACCAGTGAGGCTTCACTGCAGAAGTCACTGTTCTTATGAAGATAATTCATTGTTTGAATTGACACTTTCACGTGGAAACCTTTTGATGGGAGAGTTGACTAAGTCCTCACATAACTGCATTTTTATTTACATTGATAAAGAAATCATACTTGTTTTTGTTCCTTAAGCCAGCAAAAATCAAAATGTGTGTAGGTTTTGTCACATTAATCAAATAGCTGTGTGCTCAATATGATGTAAAATTAATAAAAATGAGTGATAACTGCATTCACGAGTCATTTTATCATCAGACTTATGGTAGAAAATTAATCAAATGGGTACTTCCAAACATTTGTGATATGATCTATTATAGGAAGAAGACCTTTCACACTTTGAAGCAATAGTGGAAATTAAGCTCTATTTACGTTGTTAGTGGAAAATTTTATTATACTGAAAATATATCAGATCTACTTATCTATTAGATATTTATTTCTGCATATGGCAAGGGCACACAAACTCAGGGTGAAAGGGGTTGCAGATGGATTGTTTTGGGTTGTAATTGCATGCGTATTTAAAGCTGGCTTTTCTGCATTGTGACTATGAGAGTAAAGCAAAGCACCCAGCCTGGGATGTAAATAGAGCCCCAGTTTAACTTGCATAGAATCTAAGGTACCCAACTATGTAGCTTAAGAGTGTGTAGTAGTGTCAAGATTATCAGCTTGTGAGGTTTTTTCCAAGAAAAATATTTGCTTTATGTTTAACACAAATAATATTTTCGTATTTATTCAAAGAACATGAGTTAAATATCCAGAACACTACTCCAATATCCATTCTAATGTTCATTTTGGTTTTGTGACCAACCCTTGTCCTATAGGAAATAGTAAAAATGGGTTGAATAATTGGGTTGGAAAATGGCTGAATCTTGCTTTCTAGTGATGAGATTTGTCTTTCTTCAATGTATTTAAAACATTATGCAACAAACCATGAGAAAAAATTTTTTTCTGTTATGGTAGAAAACCATAAGGATGCTGCTTAGGAGATTAAACTTGTAGCACATATTTCCATTATTTAGTACATATATTCTATATGTAGTACATATTTCCATTATTTAGTACATAGATTCTATATGTAGTACATATTTCTACTGAAGCACTGAGGTTAGAGGAAGACCATTTATATAAGAATAGACATTAGTAAAACAGGAACTGAGGAGCTAGACAGCTTAAGAGAACAATGCCATTATGGTTCAATTGATGCCTTAGAACTTTGGCTTCCAGATTTGTATAGCTGCTGCACCTGTAATAAAGCTCTGATGCTCTGGTTCACTTTAGGCTGAGTCCATCACAGCCATAAAGAGGCTCCAGTATGCAAATTTTGGAAAAAGACCATGCTGGGAATAAGCTAAGTAGGGTTGACTTTAAAAAAAATCTATCTATCTATCTATCTATCTATCTATCTATCTATCTATCTATCTATCTATCTAATATGTATGTATCTATATATCTATGAATAGATGTATGTATGTATGTATTTGTCTGTCTGTCTGTCTGGTCGTCTATTTACTAATTCATAAATTTAGTGTGCGCACTTGTGCCATGGGGCACCTGTGGAAGTCAGACAAGAACTTGCAGAAGTTGTTCTTTTGTCCTTTCATAGTGTGGCTTCCTGGGGTCAAACTCAAGATCACCAGTTTCCACTGCAGGTGCTTTTCTCTACTGAGCCATCTCATTTTCCTAGAAATACTTTTGAGTGGCAGCATAAATGAAAACTGAAAGTGTGAGTATGTGATTAGCTGAATAATTAGAAGCTGACATGAATGCCTAAATAAAAGGAGAAAAGAAGAAAGAGAAGGAGAAAGAGAAAAAAAGAGTAGAGTATGATGCAGGGATGGGTGATAAGCTATTGAGTGAGTTCTTTGTTAGATATTACTCGACATGCTTGCTTTCATTTAATGTTCACTATAAACCTACACATGGAGTGCTACCATCATCTCCATTTTACAGGTGAGAGAGCTGAATCACAGAGATGTTAAATAATTTACTCAAGGCCACAGAGCTAACAAATGACCGTTCTCATCAACATATCTCATTAATTAATAGCAATATAATAAGTGCATTAATTACGATGTCAGGTAGAATATATATGTGTATAATTATATAATATATATGAATATAATATATATTTATATAATAATAATAATATATATGTATGTATATAAAATTATATTATGTTCTTTAAGTTTCAAGAAGCACACGATGGGAGACAAGTGAAGAAGCAGCTTTATTTTTTTCCCTTGGAGACACATGCCACTTTGTTAAGGAATGTTCTTATTTAAAGCACAACAAAATATTACATATATTTGTTTAAGTACTTTGCTCAATACCAAAAATACAGGCAGAGTAAAATCAGAACAAGGTCAGTTTCCTGGAGGCTGAAATGTAATCAAAGATTTAATTTAGATGATAGGGCATTGAAATGTAGAAGGAATAGCATGGGTAGAAGGCTTTTCTTCTTTGCTGGGCAAACAAAGTTAGATGTTGATTATAGACGCCAAACTTTCTGGTTTCCTCATAGAACTATATGAAAGATAAGGTGGTCTGGTGAAGGAAAGTTTAATTAAGAGGATGTTTCACTTTTTAGAGGACTTTGAATAGGAATGTGTCCACTGAGTGATATATTGGAATATTTTAGAAGAAAAGAAAACAATGAGTTGGTCTGAGGGTTGGGGGTGAGATGACACATGATGATGGCTGTCACTGCAACAGCAGGATCAATCTAGAACAAAAAACAACTCGTAGCAGGGCTTGGGTAGACTTGAACTAAGAAAATAGATTAAGAAGATGCTGCAAACATCAAGTGAAGTTATTTCTTGGAACTTGAAGAATGTAATATAGAAAAAGATGTACATAGAGGTATATATGATAAAAGAATAGGTACTTAGTCCCACCTGTAACAGTAATAAATGTACTTATTATTTCAGTAATAAATGTGCTTATTATATTGTTATTAATCAATGAAAATGATTCATTAAAATAGTTACGAAAATGGGTTTAAAAATGCTCACACAGCTTGTTGGCTCTGGGAGGACATAGGAAGGTATGGATCAAGAATTGCTTTAAAAAAGATTTATTTTACTGGTTTTAAAAATGTGTGTGTGTGTGTGTGTGTGTGTGTGTGTGTGTGTGTGTGTATGTGGGGGTTGCACAAATGTATGCAGGTTCCAGCAGAGCCTAGAAGGTGCTGAATTCCTTGAAGTTCAAGAGGTTTTAAGCCACCTAATGTGGGTGTTAGGAACTAAACATGGAACCTCTGCAAGGGCACAACAGCTATGAACTGCTAATCTATCTCCCCGGAACTGGCTTCTTTTGTTAAAAGACTAGCTTATTTTTGTTTTATGTGTGGGAAAAGCTCTAAAGGGAAAGGGGAAGAAAGGGAGGCAATGGAGTGGGTGAAGACAGACTTCACTTGTTTTCACTCATGCAAAGAGTCTGGATTTAAAAATATATATGACATGAAAGCAGAAGGAGGGACATTTAGTGGGAAAGGGTTTCAGCTGAAGCCAGAAGTCAGAACAACAGAGGTGAGTGGGGTGTTGGATACGGCAAATTACAATGATATACTTGAAAATAGCATGGGAAACAAATTATTTTGCTGTTAAAAAATTAATATGAAAAGAGAAAATAGTGCTTCTATATAGGTAGAGAGATGAGGATCAGGAGCCTTCCGGTTTCTGTCTACACCTGGAGTAGATCCTCTGCCACAGGGCTACATACACAAATAGTGCCAGGATGGGGTGAGCCTCCTAGGGGTACAGAAAGGTCTGTGAGCACATGTAGGAAGGACCACCACTGCTACTCAGAGGAACCTGCCCAGAACCCTTAGGACACAGGAACTGAGGGGTAGCCTGCGACAGGAGCCTTTCGGTTTCAGTCTGCTCCCAGAGCTGATCCTGTGCCACAGAGCTACATATACAAATACCACCAGGAGAGAGCTGGTCTTCCAGGAGTGCCTATATACCTGTGAGCACAGGTAAGACCACCACTTCTCTTTAAATTCCTGGCCTGAGAGGGACCCTCCCAGAGTGATCAGGACACAGAAACCAAAGATCAGTTGGGGACAGGATCCTTCTGGTCTCTTTCTGCAGCCCAGAGCTGACCCTGTACCACAGCTTTCCATACCTAAATTCCTCCTGGAAAGAACTGGTCTTGCAGGAGTACTGACACACAGGCTTGCAAGATGGACAAGCCACAGTCAGAGACATCAAGAACAGCTAATACCAGATAACCAGATGGCAAAAGGCAAGCACAAGAACATAAGCAACAGAAACCAAGACTATTTGGCATCATCAGAGCCCAATTCTCCCAACACAGCAAACCCTTGTTACCCCAACACACCAGAAAAGCAAGAGTCTGATTAAAATCACATCTCATGATGATGATAGAGGAATTTAAGAAGGACATAAATGCTGCCCATGTATGCATGGATGTGGGATTACCCACTTTACTATGGGAAGCCTATCAGTGGTTACATTCTCAATGAAGAAGGCATCCCCTTGACCTGCTATCAATGGACGATACTGGGCTCTATGCTCAGTATTATTTAATACATGTCAGAAATATTTAAGATCAGAACATAAGGCTGGGGCTTCAACTTAGTGGTAGGGCACTTGCCCAGCATGCATCACACTCTGGCTTTGATGTAGGTTGACCACATTCCAGTTGAAGGCCACATTATCTATGAATATAATATATGGCCAGCACAAATTGGATTTCAAGTGTGAAAAAAAAAAAAGAGAAGAGGACACGGAGTTGAGGGTGGGGAATGGAGGGTGTATCTGGAAAGAATTGTGGGGAGAAGATGAATATGTTCAAAATAAAAAATTCTCAAGCTCTAAATCTCTGAACACGTAAAGAAAAATCCAAATTTAGGATTATCTAAAAACTGACTCACAGGCCCACACATACAAAATGACCCCAAATAACTCAATTAATTTAATATGCTGTCCCTATCACAAAAGATAAGAGTTATCATCTAAAAAGATAGTCAAAGGCTCACACACAGCAGTAGTCCCAGCACTCAGGAGATGGAGGCAGGAGGACCACAGCCTCGGATGCTCAAGTCCCTCCTGAGCTACAAAGCAAGTTTCAGGCCAACATGGGTTGTTGAAGGAGGCTTTGTTTCACAGAGAAAAGTAAACAGAACAAATTGAAACACCAGTTCCAAATCCAGACCTGGGAAGGGTCCCTTTTTGTCACTGGTGACTAGTTTTTCTGTCACTTTCTGTCACACAGCCATTGTTAAAGGCCCATTGCTTTCCTCCAAATTTTGCATTTCATAGCCCTAGCTTTTCAGAAAGCATTTAGAGAAAAAGCATTAACATAAAGAGGCGATTTACTTAAAGTAGGGGAGCAATAAGGGTTCTATCTAGCACAACTTGAGTGATTTTCTTAATACAAAGAGAAAATTCATAAATGTGTATGCATAAGGGGGTGATTGTATAGGGAGCAAGTGGGATCTCTCCTTACAAGGTCATCCTCCAGGCAAGCCTACCCTGAACACAGCTTGATATTGCCCCTCTAGCCTCTCGTATTGTGAGAAACTTTATATATGTTTCTTAAGCCTCTGTGTATATGATGGTTTGATGTAACAGCCCAATCAAAGTGATACTCATATTAAGGACGTTCAAGCTTTCCCTGAGGTTATCCTGAAAGAGTCACTGTTTCCCTGCTATCCTCCCAGAACTCTCTCTAGAGATATCTATTAAGTTCCTGTTCATTGAAGTAATTCAATCATAATTAAAAAAAATCAAAATCAAGTTGCTCGATAATTGGTATATTTCAGTAGAACAGAAGGGATGAGGATCCCTAGATTTTAAAACTTGATCCTCAACATTTTTCAACAATTTTCCCTTTAAGAGGCTCACTAGAGATCTGTGAACATGAGCTAGACTGTTTGTTTAGCTTTTCCTGTCTTGTCTTGCTGGTCAATCTCATACCCTGTATTGTCCCTTGTATCACACTTGAGGTTATATGTATTGTGGGGTCTTCATATAAAGTTGTCATTCTTAAAACCCCATAGCATCACCCTATGGATGACCTTGAAGGATCTAATTTATTGGACTTTTGAGATCCTGGCTTATTTCCATTTTATATGTAAAAAAATTTTGATAAACCATTTACTTGAGAGTTTCATACACAAGTCCATTATATTTACATTTCCACCCTTGCCTCTTCCCCCTTTCCTATTATTACATTAATTAATTAATCAATTAGTTAAGTAATGTAGTGGGGTATATGTGTGGAGGTAATGGTGCTGTCACTTTTCTTCTTGCACTAGAAGGGGACTTGAGAGCAAATGAATATCTGCAGGATTGGTGGCATATACTTTTACACACCAAGCCATCTTGCCAGCCTCCCTTTTCACAAAAATTCTCTTCCTTAAAACTTATAAACAGGTTATATTTAGGAATATATATCTATATACATATAAACATATGCATGCCATAGCAATTAGTGAGAAAAAGAAGCCATGAATTTGAAGCAGAGCAAAGAGGGGTATATAGGAGACTTGGGAAGGAAGAAAGGAAAGGGAAAATATTGTAATTATTTAAGAAATAAGAAAAATTAGATAGAGAAATAGAATAAAAGCCAAAAATCAATATTCAGATTTACATAAGATGAGCTTGCTTCTGTAAAATATGAATAAGAACTTAAAAATCCTATGTATAATTTACTTGTTTATCCAGACACACATAAATAATATATGAATGGCTTGCTAATTTAGAATCTCTCCTGAACTCATCTCTGACATTTTAAAAGATTTAGTTCAAGATATTCATGTGCGTCTTTGCCATTAGTGTCCATATTAGCAACAGGAGGTTTCCCGGGGAGTATCCACTGAGTGTGAGTCTGAATTATGACTCCAGTTCTCACCACAGCTCCTTGTCTTTTTCAGCTCATAGATTTGCAAGCCTTCACTACACATTATCAGGATCAACAAGACAGGGTCTCCTAATTTGCATTCACATAAAAACTGCAGACGAATTGGTAAGCATTGCAGAGCTGAAACAGCCATTAATAATATGTAGAGCCAGCATAATTGGGCTCGCTGACTGAATGTAAGCATGCTAAGATTACACAGCTCAGTACAACTTGCCGCTCCCAATATATATCCTCTACTTTCCTAATGCTTAAAGTATAATCTCTGTCTAGATGCTCTGGATTACCTTTTGAGAACTTTCATAAGAGATCCAAATCACAGTATGACTGATTTACAAAGACATGTGGATATAGTGAGTATATTAGTAGGAGTATGTGTGTGTGTGTTTCTGTATGCATGTGCACACATGCTGGGGATTGAACTCAGAGCTTTGCACTTCTGAGTTACACCTTTTTTTTTTGTTAGATTGATCAGGTAATTTGATGGAAGATTACTTTGTTGTTGTTGTGTTGAATAATTACATAACAAGGTAATATAGAAGTGTCTACCTTTCCTCAGTTGCTACATTGATTGTTATGTGAAATCTATGGAATGTAAGGATACTTACTTTAGCCATTCAGCTGGTAGGACTTGGCATTGACTTCTTTATCAATGTCCTATCTACATTTTTGAGATAAATTATTTATGTATTTTTCCTCAAAAGTGACATTTATCCAGAGAGAGAGAGAATAAGTTGCAGAATTTAATTAATAATAATTCATCAGTACTGGTTCACTAATTACAATTACTTCATCATCATAAGATAGAAGAAACTGAGTAAGGAGGTCATGAGAACTCGGTACTACACTCTTCATATTTCTATAATTCTAAATTTGCTTTTAAAATAAAGTCTGGTTTTACTATAATAATCCTGCCAATCCATGAGCATGGGAGATCTTTCCATCTTCTGAGATCTTCTATTTCTTTCTTCAAAGACTTGAAGTTCTTGTCATACAGATCTTTCACTTCCTTAGTTAGAGTCACACCAAGTTATTTTATAGTATTTGTGACTATTGTGAAGGGTGTTGTTTCCCTGTTTTCTTTCTCAGCCCATTTATCCTTTGTGTAGAGAAAGGCCATTGATTTGTTTGAATTAATTTTATATCCAGCTACTACACTGAAGCTGTTTATCAGGTTTAGGAGTTCTCTGGTGGAATTTTGGGGTCACTCATATATATACTATTATATCATATTCAAACAGTGATATTTTGACTTCTTCCTTTCCAATTTGTATCCTCTTGACCTCGTTTTGTTGTGGAATTGCTCTGGCTAGGACTTCAAGTACTATATTGAATAGGTAGGAAGAAAGTGGGCAGCATTGTCTAGTCTCTGACTTTAGTGGGATTGCTTTGAGTTTCTCTCCATTTAGTTTGATGTTGGCTACTAGTTTGCTGTATATTGCTTTTATTATGTTTAGTTATGGGCCTTGAATTCTGGATCTTTCCAAGACTTTTATCATGAAAGGGTGTTGGATTTTGTGAAATGCTTTCTCAGCATCTAAGGAGATGACCATGTTGTTTTTGTGTTTGAGTTTGTTTATATAGTGGATTATGTTGATGGATTTCCATATATTAAACCATCCCTGCATTCCTGGGATGAAGCCTACTTGGTCATGATGGATGATCATTTTGATGTGTTCTTGGATTCAGATTGCAAGAATTTTGTTGAGCATTTTTGCATCAATATTCATAAGGGAAACTGGTCTGAAGTTCTCTTTCTTTGTTGGATCTATGTGTGGTTTAGGCATCAGAGTAACTGTGGCTTCATGGAATGAATTAGGTAGAGTACTTTCTGTTTCTATTTTATGGAATAGTTTGAGGAGTATTGGAATTAGGTCTTCTTTGAAGGTCTGATAGAACTATGCTCTAAACCAATCTGGTCCTGGGCTTTTTTTTGGGGGGGGGGGGGAGACTATTAATGACTGCTTCTATTTCTTTAAAGGAAATGGGACTGTTTAGATTGTTATTCTGATCCTGGTTTAACTTTGGTACTTGGTATCTGTCTAGGAAGTCCATTTCATCTAGGTTTTCTAGTTTTGTTTAGTATAGCCTTTTGTATTAGGATCTGATGATGTTTTGGATTTCCTCAGGTTATGTTGTTACGTCTCCTTTTTTATTTATGATTTTGTTAATTAGTATATTGTCCTTGTGCCCTCTAGTTAGTTTGGCTAAGGGTTTATCTATCTTGTTGAATTTCTCAAAGAACCAGCTCCTGGTTTGGTTGATTTTTTGAATAGTTCTTTTTGTTTCCACTTGGTTGATTTTAGCCCTGAGTTTGATTATTTCTTGTAGTCTACTCCTCTTGGGTGAACTTCCTTCTTTTAGTTCTAGAGCTGTCAGGCTGCTGGTGTATGATCTCTCTAGTTTCTTTTTTGAGGCACTCAGGGCTATGAGTTTTCCTCTTAGGACTGCCTTCATTGTGTCCCATAAGTTTGGGTATGTTGTGACTCCATTTTCATTAACCTCTGGAAATTCTTTAATTTCTTTCTTTATTTCATCCTTGACCGAGGAATCATTGAGTAGAGTGTTGTTCAGTTTCCACATGAATGTTGGCTTTCTATTATTTATGCTGTTATTGAAGATCAGCCTTAGTCCATGGTGGTCAGATAGGATGCATGGGATAATTTCAATATTTTTGTATCTGTTGAGGCCTGTTTTGTCACCAATTATATGGTCGATTTTGGAGGAGGTACCATGAGGTGCTGAGAAGAAGGTATACCCTTTTGTTTTAGGGTAAAATGTTTTGTAGATATCTATTAAATTCATTTGTTTAGTTTCTCTTTCCAGGATCTGTCCATTGGTGAGAGTGGGGTGTTGAAGTCTTCCACTATTATTGTGTGAGTTGCAACGTGTGCTTTGAGCTTTACTAAAGTTTCTTTAATGAATGTGGCTGCCCTTGTATTCGGAGAATAGATATTCAGAATTGACTGTTCATCTTGGTTGATTTTACCTTTGATGATAACTTTGCCTTTTTTGATAACTTTGGGTTGAAAGTCAATTTTATCTTAAATTAGAATGGCTATTGCAGCTTATTTTTTGGACCATTTGCTTGGAAATTTGTTTTCCAGCCTTTCACCTTAAGGTAGTGTCTGTCTTTTTCCCTGAGGTGGGTTTCCTGTAAGCAGCAAAATGTTGGGTCCTGTTTGTGTAGCCAGTCTGTTAGTCTATTTCTTTTTATTGGGGAATTGAGTCCATTGTTGTTAAGAGAAATTAAAGAAAAATAATTGTTGCTTCCTGTTATTTTTGTTGTTAAAGTTGGGATTCTGTTCTTCGGGCTTTCTTCTTTTAGGATTGTTGAAGTATTACTTTTTTGCTTTTTCTATGGTGTAGTTTCCATCCTTGTGTTGATGTTTTCCCTTTATTATCCTTTAAGGGCTGGATTTGTGGAAAGATATTGTGTGAATTTAGTTTTATCATGGAATACTTTGATTTCTCCATCTATGGTAATTAAGAGTTTTGCTGGGTATAGTAGCCTGTGCTGGCATTTGTGTTCTCTTATGGTCTGTATAACATATGTACAGGATCTTCTGGCTTTCATAGTCTCTGTAATTCTAATAGGCTTGCCTTTATATGTTACTTGACCTTTTTGCTTACTGCTTTTACTATTCTATCTTTATTTAGTGCATTTGTTGTTCTGATTATTATGTGTCTGGAGGAATTTCTTTTCTGGTCCAGTCTATTTGGAGTTCTGTAGACTTCTTGTATGTTCATGGTCATCTCTTTCTTTAGGTTTGGGAAGTTTTCTTCTATAATTTTGTTGAAGATATTTGCTGGCCCTTTAAGTTGAAAATCTTTTTTCTTGTCTACTCCTATTATCCGTAGGTTTGGTCTTCTCATTGTGTCCTGGATTTTTTGGATGTTTTGAGTTTGGGTCTTTTTGCATTTTGCATTTTCTTTGATTGTTGTGCCCATGATCTCTTTGGAATCTTCTGCACCTGAGATTCTCTCTTCCATCTTTTGTATTCTGTTGCAGATTTTCACATCTATGGTTCCTGATTTCTTTCCTAGGGTTTCAATCTCCAAAGTTGTCTCACTTTGTCTTTTCTTTATTTTTTCGACT
Organism: Mus minutoides; assembly: GCA_902729485.2. NCBI lineage: Eukaryota > Metazoa > Chordata > Mammalia > Rodentia > Muridae > Mus > Mus minutoides. The sequence goes on along the minus strand of LR751434.1, from coordinate 110,133 downwards.
TCCCTTTTTAGGTCCTGGATGGTTTTGTTCAATTCCATTACCTGTTTGGTTGTGTTTTTCTGTAGTTCTTTAAGGGATTTTGTGTTTTCTCTTTAAGGACTTTTACCTCTTTAGCAGTGTTCTCCTGTATTTCTTTAAGTGAGTTATTAATGTCCTTCTTAATGTCCTCTACCAGCATCATTAGATATGATATTAAGTTTGAGTCTTGCTTTTTGGGTATGTTGGGGTATCCAGGACTGGCTGAGGTGGGAGTGCTGGGCTTTGATGATGGTGAGTGGTCTTGGTTTGTGTTATTAAGATTCTTATGTTTGCCTTTTGCATCTGGTTATCTCTGGAGTTAGTTGTTATAGTTTTCTCTGGTTGGAGCTTGTTTCTCCTGTGATTCTGTTAGCCTCTGTCAGCAGTCCTGGGAGTCCAGCTCTCTCCTGAGACTCTCAGCAGTCCTGGGAGTCCAGCTCTCTCCTGAGACTCATTGGTCAGAGTAGTCTCTGTAGGCAAGCTCTCCTCTTGCAGGGAAGGTGCACTGAGGTCTGTTGTTCAGACCTGTGTTTTGGCAAAACATGAAGGCCCTATACAGGGCCTGTTCCTGAAGATGTGTTGCCTCTGCTGCCTGCACACTCACCTTCACAGACTGGTCTTTGAGGGACTCAGGACCCAACTTGGCTCCCTCAGGAGCTCAGGCTGGCAACCCACCCCCCTACCCCCCCGGGGGGGGGGGCAGACAACTCTCCTTAGGTTGGGAAGGTGCCAGGATGTCTGGAGCCTGAAACTGGTTCTGTCCCAGAAGCTGTGTTGCTTCTGCAGTCCACACTCTCACCTGAGCAGAATGGTCTCTGTGGGACCTAGGACCCAAGATGGCTCCCTCATGAGCTCAGGCAGTTTCCCTCCTGGGCAGACACCTCTCCTCAGGTGGGGAAGGTTTCTGAATGTCTAGAGCCTGAAACTGGGCCTGTCCCAGAAGCTCTGTTGTTTCTGCCTATCCCAGAAGTCTGTTGCTTCTGCAATCTGCTCACTCACCCTTTGCAGTCCGAGAGCTGACCCGCGCAGACTGGTCTCTGAGGGATCTTGGACCCAAGATGAAAAACCAATTTTAAACATCACACGAGAAAAAAAAAAACAAACCAAACAACAACAACAACAACAACAAAAAAACCAAAAACAAACAAACAAACAAACAAACCCTAAGATAGCTAAAACAATCCTCAACTACTGGAGGTTTCAGGATTCTTGATTTCAAGCTACACTACTACAGAGCAATGAAAAACTATGTGGTATTGGGATAAAAGCTGACAGATTGAGCAATGGAATAGAATCAAAGACCTGGAAATAATCTCACACACTTATGCACACTTGATTTTTGACAAAGAAGCCCAAACCATAAAATGGAAAAAACAAAACATCAACAAATGGTACTGGTGTAACTGGATGTCTGCATGTAGAAGAGTGCAAATACACCCATGCACAAACTGAAAATCTAAGTGGATCAAAGACTTCAACATAAAACTGGACACACTAAATCTAACAGAAGAGAAAGTGAGATTTTCCCTGAACTCATTGGCACAGAAGACAAATTTCTGAACAGAATACCAATAGCTCAGGCACTAAGATCAACAATTAATAAATGTGACCTTGTGAAACTGAAAAGCATTTGCAAGGCAGAGGACACTGTCAATGGGACAAAGCAGCAGCCTACAAATTAGGAAAAAATCTTCAACAACCCTATATATGACAAAACTATTATCCAAAACATATAAAAAATTGAAGAAATAAGACACCAACAAACCAAACAACCCAATTAAAAAATGGGTACAGAGGGAAACCGATAATTCTCAACAGGGAGATCTCTAATAGCCAAGAAGCACTTAAAGAAATGTTCAACATCCATATACATCAGGAAAGTGCAGATCAAAAAGACCCTGAGGTTCCACCTTCTACCCAGTGGAATGGCTAGGATAAAAAATCTCAAGGGACAGCACATGCTGGCAAGGATGCGGAACAAAGGGAATGCTCCTCCATTGGTGGTGGGAGTGCAAACTTGTACAACCACTCTGGAAATCAATTTGGTGGTTTCTCAGAAAATTGAGAATAGTTCTACCCAAGACCCAGCTATATCACTAATGGGAATATAGCCAAAAGATGCCCTTCTAGAGACTTGCTCAGCTATGTTCAGAGCAGCTTTATTTGTAATAAAAAGAAACTGGAGATAACCTAGATGTCCCTCAACAGAAGAATGAATAAATAATGGGTCTCTTTATTTAATTCTGTCTGCTGCTGGATGAAGCCTCTCAGGAGACACATATGCTAGGCTCCTGTATGCAAGCATAGCAGAGGATCATTAGTAGTGCCAGGGGTTGTCTCTCTCCTATGTGGGTGGGAGACTTGCTCAACTATGTTCATAGTAGCTTCATTTGTAATAACCAGAAACTGGAACTAACCTAGTTGTCCCTTAGCTCAAGAATGGATAAAGAATATTTGGTACATCTATACAATGGAATTTTACTCAGCTATTAAAAACAAAAACATCATGAAATTTGAAGGCAAATAGATGGAACTAGAAAATATCATCCCGAGTGAGACAGAAAGACATATATGGTATGTAAGTTATATGTGGACATTAGCCATAAATTATAGAACAGCCATGCTACTATCCAGGGATCCAAAGAAACTAAGTAATAACTAGGGCCCATAGGAAGATGTATGAATCTCACTCAGAAGGTAATAAAATAGTCATCAGAGGTAGATGAAGGGAGGGGAGTGGGTGGGAGAGGGAATGAGGAGGGAAACAGAGATGGTGATCAGTGTATGTTGTGGGGGGGGGCAGAGTTGACTGGGAGTGAGACTGGAAATGGGTGAGGAGCATCTCTGGGATTAGCTGAAGACCTGGGTCAGGGGAGGCTCCTGGATTTTATGGGGTAACACTAGTTGAGAATCCCAGCAGCGAGAACATGGAGACTGAAGTTGCCACCTCCTGTAGCCAGGAAGGACTTCCAGTGGAGGGAGGAATACATCAACTCACGCAGAAAACCTTCAACCCCAAATTTGTCAGGTCAACAAGAGGCACATGGATAAAGATGGACCAGAGATTGAGGGAATGACCAACCAACTACTGGCCCAACTTGAGATCCATCTCATAGGAGAAAGCTAATCCCTGACACTATGAATGATACTTTGCTATGCTTGCTAGACAGGAGCCTAGCATATCTGTCTCCTGAGAGGCTTCATCCAGCATCAGATGGAAACAGATGGAGAGATCCACAGCCAGACTTGGGGTGTCTTATGGAAGAGTGGGGAATAAGTTTGTGTGAGTTGGAGGGTCAGGGACACCTCAAGAAAACGTACAGAGTAAACTAACTTGGGCCCATGAGGGCTCACAGAGACTGAACCACCAACGAAGAGTATGCAAGGAGTAGAAATAGGCCCCCTACACATAAGTAGCAGATGTGTAGCTTGGTCTTCATGTGGGTTCCCTAACAATTCAAACGGGAGGGAGAGCTATCTCTGACTCTGTTTCCTGCCATTGGATCCCCTTCCCCTGACTGGACTGCCTAGTTGGCTCTCAGTGGGAGAGGATGTGTTTAGTCTTCTTGTGACTTGATGTCCCACAGCAGGGTGGTTCCCAAGAGGGGCTTCAAACCCCTTCTCTGAGAGGGTAGTGGGGGGAGGTATTTGTAAGGGTGGGTCTCGGAGAAGAAGATGGAGAGGGGGACTGTAATTGAGATGTAAAGTGAATAAATAAATGAATTAATGAAAGAAAAAAAAAGGAAAAAAAAGAAACATTATTAATAGAGAAGACAAGTTACTATAGCCCAATGGCCCACATGGTTATACCAAAAGACTCAAGTTCTTTAACAAAATATAAGCCAGTCAAACACAGGTTTGATTATATTTTGGTTCCTGCTTGAAGAAATGGCAGGCTACTCAGAGAAGATGCAAGAGGAGACTGTGACAGGAGGGAAGAACTGGGAAAAAAATGTGTCACATGACAATGAGCCAACCTGAAGGAACTCTCCCTGGTCAAGGCTAAAAATGACTCACAGTGGCGGTCTGCAGAGTTGGTGAGAGGTTAAGAACACCAACTGCTCTTCCAGAGGGATTAGGGTTCACTTCTCAGTACCCACATGGCTGCTCACAACTATCTATACCTCCAGTCCTAGGGGATCTGATGTCCTCTTCTGACCTCTTCGGGCATTGCACATACTTGGTTTACAGTCATTGCACGTACTTGGTTTACAGACATACATGCAGGCAAAATGTGCATACGCATAAAAGAAAATGAACAAAATCTTTAATAAATTAAAAAATAATTCACAAAAATAACTTAATTAAAGGCACAGAAAAGTATCCAATTAAAAACGAATCTATTAGTCTACACTGATAAAAACATATATTAAAATAAATTAAACAAATTGACTTACACTTCAAAATATTAACATAACAATATCACTCTTATGAAGTAGATCTTATTTCCTCCCTCACTTGGCTACAGGGCTCTGTAAGAATTGGATCTTAATTCTACTCTCTGAGTATGGATGGTCTGGCCTTAGCAATTCACTTCAAAAGCTACACTATGAGGAGGGGAGAGCAAAGAAACAATAGTTCTTTTTTTTTTCTTCAATTTTTTTATTAGATATTTTCTTAATTTACATTTCAAATGCTATCCTGAAAGTTCTCTCTACCCTCCCCCCACCCTGTTCCCCTGCCCACCCACTCCCACTTCTTGGCCCTGGCGTTCCCCTGTATTGGGGCATATAAAGAGAAACGATAGTTCTTACAAGCTTTTCCTACCTACTTCTTGTGGACGATTTGGGATGTGTTCCTGCATCCCTGAGTAGCATGCTTTCCCGACACTTCTTGGCTTATTGGCCCGAAGCATCACCTGTCCACGTCTGATTGTGGAAGTTACAGATCCATCTCACTTTCACCACTGTCCATCCCGACTGCACAAGTGGTACTTCTTAACACTCATCTCCTGACAGATGAGTTCAATGCCACGGAGAGAAGAGCCCACTGTGGATCTTGATTGTTTGATTTGTGTGCACAACTTACTGTTTTCCCTGGAGACTAATTGCCTGGATATCCTCTCAGGATGCTGAGATGCAGCAAGGGGGCCGTTAGCTTTATCTTCCTGGAGAACTCATTCTCTGAAGACTCCACAACTCTCACTCTAATGCCTCTTGTTTTTCCTCTCTGCTGGAGTACAGCTGTGCCAGAGGCTCCTGCTACTGTCACTGAAAATTGTATTTTCCCTTCTGTGGAGTGTCCACTGTCTCCTAGACTCCTTATCTTTCTCTTTGCTAGCTTGTGTGTTCCGTTTGATGGAAGCCCATTCTAATCTAGATGCTTGAGCAAGGCAGGGGAAACTCCTAAGAAATGCAGAGTGCCCCAAATGACCTTTACCCTTCACACTTAATTTTGGCCTTGGATTGATCTTCGCACACTTCTTTGGGACTTCATAGTTATTACAACAGGTCTTTAAGGTTCTGGTTTCAGCTCTAGAAGTGTGACAGTATTTTAATTGGGCATAACTTGCTTCTGAGTAACCTCTTTCTTCTTTAGTTTTTCAGTTCAGTGATGAGGTATTCAGTTTAAAGAACTCTTTCTAAATGGCAATACCCTTTATCCCTTTTTCTGTGTGCATGCAGTAGCTTATTTTGTTTCTAATACAGTAATAATCTTCACCCTTTCTGCTTCTTGCACAGTGGATCTTCTTTCCTTCAAGGTATTAAAATAACAACAACAACAACAACAACAACAACAATAAAAAGCAACAACTGTGTAAGTAGGTCTTGCCCTTTCCCCTTCCCTCTCCCTTGCTAAACCATTAAATTACATTTCTAAAGCCCCGAAGGTCTATTCCCTTATTTGACCACTTTTTTTCTGACTATCCCAGCTATCAAAACACCAAGGTCCAGCAATCAAAATTCATATTTTGGCTACACTGGCTAACAGGTTGAATCAGGACTTACTAACTCATCCTAACACAGATTTCCCCCCTTTGCCTTAAAATCCACTCCTGCAGAAACAGCTGCTCTTTGCCTTTGTCTGATTTAGAGGCAGCCGCAAGCTACCCATTTATGCTTCCAGGGTAATGAATCTCTTTCATGCTGAGAATTTGGTGTTTGGGTCTGTTCTGTGTCATCGCTGGGGCCTTTCTTAGGCTCCATAGACAGCAATTGATGGTCAACACAGAAAAAAAGAACTCAGTCATATTTTTGGAGACTCTTTGTTTCATAATGCTTTGTCTGGACATTTTTTTTAAACCTTTATAAATCTTTTTCTTATGTATTATGATTTCTGATTTTGTGTTTACGAGTTTTCAGTGTGTGAATGTGTTTGTCTTAGAACTTACATATGTTTCTCATGCTTTTTCTTTGGCTCCTCCCCTTTCCCCCAATTTATTTGTTTGTTTTGTCCTATTTTGGTTTGTTTTTATCTTACAAGATCACCATCATCATTATTACTATTACTATTAATATTATTAATGATTGCTTTGAGTCTAATGAGAGAGAATGAAATGATGTGGATCAGGAGGGTGGAAAAGTGGGAAAGATCTGTGGGGGTTGAGGGAGAGAAAACATAGAGTATACTGTGTGAAAAAAAATCTAATTTCAATTTTTAGTTGAAGAATCAGCTACAAGCAATACCTGCTTTTTTTTTTTTTTTTGACTTGAGAGAATTTTATTGTGGGGAAGGAAAGGGGGCATAGACCCAGAGAAGGGGTAGAGGCAGATATCTACAAAGGCAGAGAAAGCGGGGATGAAGGAAAGAAAGAAAGAGCGGGAAAGAGAGAGAGAAAGAAAGAGAAAGAGAAGGGAGAGAGGGGGAGAAAGTGAAAGGAGAAGAAGAAGGTAGAGAGAAAAAGAGAAGGCTGGGGTAGTGGTAGTCCTCTCATAAGCTGCTGCACCTGGCAGGAAATGGTGGCAGATGATGATGTAAGCTGTTGCTAGGTGGTTGTTGGGAGGAGCCTAGCAGAATTGTCTGTAAGCCAACATTAACTTCAGTAAAAGGCTTGGAATGAGAAGGAGGTTTTGGGTGGGTTTTTCTTTTTTTTCAAAAGGCCTGAATAATTTGGTATTTTGTTTTGTTTGTTTTCCAATGTGAGAGTATCCCTTTGTATATTTTATAACTAAAAATGTACTTTTCACAATAATGGGGCACAGAAAATTTGGTGGTTGCCAAAGATTAGGGAAGACGAGAAAGAGTAGGTGGTGTGGTTGTTAAGGGATGGCATGTGAAAGTTTGTTTACTGTGTTGAATACCTCTCATTTTGATTCTCTTCCTTATTTCCATTTCTAGTGTGAGCTGGTAGCACCAATTCCTGAGACAATTTGTGTATTTTTGCTTTAGGATTGTTTCTTGGGCAGTTTTGTCACTCCTTCTAAGTAGCCCATGTACCACTATTAGCTCCTCCCAATCTTCTCTTATGCCCCAGCCATTCCATGTTAGTGAGGTCTGAGGATCAAGCAGAGGTGTGTTTGTGTCTAGTTTTCTGGTCTGAAACCTACAAGCACCAATATGTGCCTGTGACCCACTGTACTCTTGCTATCTTATACACATTTACACATGCTTGCCAGTTATTTTGAAAATCAAGGCTGTGTGGATTGGGCTGTGTCTACCAGAGTCCATATGTACTGATCCTCGGGGGAGTATTGTGGGGAACTTTTAATAGGTAAAGTTTAAAGGGGACATGTCCTAAGAAGGGATTGTGAGATTGTGAGCATCTTCTCTCTCTCTCTATCTCTGCTTCTTGATTCTAGATGTGGCTGCTTGGGTCCCCATGAGCTCCTGCTGCCCTTGCTAGTGCCTACCAATGGGGCCATGTCATCTGAGACGTGAATCTCCCAAGCTTTAAATTAAACAAGTCATTTCTCCTTATTATTAGTTGCCTTGGATAGTGCACTGCTGATGAAGATACAGAGTAATACAAGATAAAATTAATCTACCTTTTTGACTTTGGTTAAAGTCCCAAATATGTCTAAATGCTTCATAAGATTACACAGTCTTTTAGTTTATTGTGCGCATGCATGAGTTACTTTTAACTTAATTTGTATTTTAATATTTTTATTACTTCTTTGAGAATTTCATACAACATAACATATTTTTTTATTATATTCACTTCTCTTCTTCGCAATGTCTCTGAGATTCACCTCCCCATTCCCCTAACTTTGTATCTATTAAAAAACAATCTCTCAAGTCCAATTTGTGCTTCATACACACTCATGGGTTTGGGGCTATCTACTGGAGTGTGCTTGTCCTATCTGGGGACTCACCCTTAAAGAAACCCTGATTGTCTCACCCTCAGAAGCCATCAAATGTCATAGTTTCAGTCAGGGGTGGTGGCTAATGAACTCTCTTGTGTCTTTCTTGTTAGGATGACTTGGTCTTGTACAGCTGCTCTGAGTTCATGAGTGCAGTGGCCTTGCCCTGAGCAGAGGACACTTCTTGCTCTGCCCAAACCCTGGCTCTTACATCTTTGTGCCCCAACTTCTGAGATGGCTCCTGAGATTTGAGGAATGGCTGATAACAGTTGCAGGACTTATGGCTGAGCACTTCCCTGACATTTATTCTCTGAACATTGACCAGTTGCGCTCACCCAATTTTTTGAAGGCCACCTAATTTCCAAGGGGTGGAAATAAAGCAAGAATCTCTTTGTATCCCCCTGGCTGCATTTCCTGCTGAGCCTAAAGTGTACACATATCCAGCTGTGGCTCACGTGTTTTTGAGACAAAGAACATCTGCAGTTCTTTGACTCAGGAGGCAGTCTAGGGAGGGGAGCTTGAAAACCTATTTCTAGGGTTGGCTGCGCCTGAAGTATTTGACTTTTTTGTAGTAACTGCTTTGCAGCAACAGGAACCTGGTTGTATTAGAAAATGATGCAAATTTTACTGATCTAAAAAACAAAATGAAACATAATGAAAAATCCCACAAAAGCCCTTGATGTGCTCCGACTGGCAAGCAAAGAGGTCTGGTGGTTTTCCTTGATTTCTATGTGGGGAAGAAAGCATAGAGGCCTTAAATTAATCCTTTCCACCCATATTGTGATGTGTTCATTGTGCTGAGATCTATCAGGGCTGGTCAGGTGTTAGAAAATCTCCTAGGGATAGTCTGCATTCAAAGCAAAGGGTATTTCTGAGTGGTTAGTCTTGAAGTATGCCAGTATCATTGGATTTGGTTTGATTTGACATTATGTATACAAAAGGTGTTTTTAAGCAGAAAGTGCCATACAATTTTCTAACTGGATTTTGACACGTGCTCTCCTTATCCATATCAAGAAAAGAATTCAATTTTTTTTTTTAACTTAGGTTTAGGTTTCAAACAATTCCTGAAAATCTATTTGTAAGAAATGGTGGTCTACTCTCCCATTGTTCCCACAATAATCTGGTTGTAGCTGGGTTAGAAAAGGCAGGGAACAAACACTGAGACATTTAGATAGCTGTTCCTCGCAAGTGTGAAGTTTATGGCAAAAGGACTCCTCTATTTTTGTTAAGTACCAAAGAGTGAATGAATACAGGTGAATTGTAATCTCGTAAGGTTTTGCTACATTTCCCTGAACAGTAGCCAGGCAGCTGGTGATTGCTGTCCGGGGCTGTTTGCACACACGGAAATCAAGAAATGTGCTTGTATGCCAGGTCCTGGTTAGACACTGGCAGCACAAAATAGTATTTCACCTTTACTGAACTTGGTGTTTATAACTGAAAGGAACCATCTATTTTTTTCAAAGCAAAGGCACCTCTTCAGGAAATACTTGTGTAATTTATGTGGTCATAAAACAGTACTAGAGACATTTAATAGATGAACAGTTACCCTGACAACAATTACAGATTAAGGAATTAATTACCATTAATTAATGTAAATATTACCTGAATTAATAGGACACATCCTGGATGTAGCTGTCAACAAAAGCTACATCTATTATATCTGACTGAAATTCAGAATATTTGGGGTTGGTTTTATCTGACTATAGATCACATAGGTGAAAATAAATTAATTTTGTATATAATTTAATGTATTCCAAGAAATTCACATGGTAGAATAGAACCCTTAGTCATCACATGGGATATTTTATCATCCTACAGTTGCCTCGCAAGACTCTCCTGCCCTTCCTCTACCTCAGTCTCTGCTCACCGCTTGTTTATTTTCTATGTTTCATCAGAGGACTGGAGTTACAGAGCATCACGTCATTTCTTTCCTTTATCTAACCCGTTTGGGATTTGCCCATTTCATGTAACTGTTCTCATTTTCTCTTCATCATTGATTGCCATGCCTTTGTGTGATGTGGCAAAAAACTGGCAAACTATTTGAATAGAAACCTCATAAGAAGGAGATTTAGATGGCTAGTAAACAAGATGACACTCTACATCTTTTGTAACTGATAAAAGTTGCAAATGGAATAAAAGTTGAAACTTAAGTCAGATATCACAAGGCACCAAGTAGAACAATTAGATTAAATGCCTGAATGTTCAGCACAGACACATGCTATCTGCTATCCTAGAATTGTGCAGGCAGGACCATAGGTCAATGACCAGCTTTTGGTATTTATAACAGCAAAACTGGACAAGCACCCACTTTTTCTGAGGATGTGGAACAGCCTAAATTTACATATACTGCAGCCAGGAAAGCCAGGGGACATGCTTGCTGCTACCCATTCTGGACTTTTATATATGAAAAGCGAGCTCTCTGTGTGTTTTCCTGGTATGTTGATGACTTCCAAATTTAGTTTGCTTCTTTTTTTTTTTCACTTAGTGTACAAAGCAATGGGTTGTTATGACATTTTTTTTATACATACATACATACATACATACATACATACATACATACATACATATAGTCAGTCTGTCTGTCTGGGATCCACAGGTGTCTGGGAGTCTAGGGCAATGTGCTAATGAAATGTCATATACACTTGTGAGAATGATGATTGCAATACAAATGCTGCAGGCTAAAACTGACTTCTGAGCCTGACCGCTGGTATTCTCATGGTTCTGTCTTGATGTTTATTCTCTTTTGAGTTACACTTTCTTTAGTGTGTCTGCTTGTCTACTACAGCTCAACTGTTTGGTTTTCAAAAATTATAAAGAAGAGATTAATTTCTTTTTTTTCCTTTTTAAATTTTATTTTATTTTTAATTAATTTTTGCATTCCATATTCCATTCCCTGCCCACCCCCATCCACCTTCTAACTGCTCCCCATCCCACACCTCCTCCCCACCCCACCCCATCTCCACATGGATGCCCCGACCCCCACACCACCTGCCCTCTAAATTCCCTGGGGCCTCCAGTCTCTTGAGGGTTAGGTGCATCATCTCTGAATGAACACAGACCCGGAAGTCCTCTACTATCTGTTTGTTGGAGGCCTCCTATCAGCTGGTATATGCTGTCTCTTTGGTGGTCCAGTGTTTGAGAGATCTCAGGGGTACAGATTAATTGAGACTGCTGGTCCTCCTACAGGATTGCCCTTCTCCTCAGCTTCTTTCAGCCTTCCCCAATTCAACAACAGGGGTCAGCTGCTTCTGTCCATTGGTTGGGTGCAAATATCTGCATCTGACTCTTTCAGCTGCTTGTTGGGTCTTTCAGAGGGTAGTCATGATAGATTCCTTTTTGTGAGCACTCCATAGTCTCAGTAATAGTGTCAGGCCTTGGGACCTCCCCTTGAGCTGGATCCCACTTTGGGCCTGTTACAGAACCTTCTTTTCCTCAGGATCCTCTCCATTTCCATCCCTGTAATTCTTTCAGACAAGAAAATGGGTCAGAGATGTGACTGTGCGATGGCAATCACAAGAAGAGATTTAATTTGTAGTTTCAAAGTCCGAAAGTTCAAGGTCATGCAGCTTTATATTTTTAGCCTCCAATGAGGACCCAATATCAGTCATCAGGATTATGGACCAGTGAGATAGATTACATAATAAAATGAATCCAGAGACATTGGGCCCTACAGATCTTTCTATGGGTGTGACCCTAGGATGTCTCAATATTATTTACTTCTTTTATAAACAACCATATTATTAATTCTTTGATTATTTTGTGCATGTACACATGCNCTTCTTCTTCTTCTTCTTCTTCTTCTTCTTCTTCTTCTTCTTCTTCTTCTTCTTTTTCTTCAATTTGTGTTACCTATACTATATACTCATGGATGTGGAACTATCTACTGGAGTGTGGTCAACTTCCCAGGGATGACATCCTAAAAGAAAACTGACTCTCTCCCCCTGCCAGAAGCCATCAATTATAAATAGCTCCCCAGTTAAGGGTATGGACTCATGAGCCCCTTCCTTCCACAGGTTAGCATGTTGAATGGTTTAGTTTTCAGTAGATCTTGTGCAGACAATAACAGCTGCTACGAATTCATAAATGCAATGGCCCTGTAGTGTTCAGAAGACACTGCTTTACTCTGGTTCTCACAATGGCTCTTACAATTGCTCCATCCTGTCTTCCCCATTAGTACCTGAGCCTCAGGAGGAAGGGCAATGATACAGATGTCCCATTAATGTTTAAGCACTACATAGATACTTCTTTTCTGCACTTTGTCCACTCAACAGTTATCTTGGGGCTCTAGATTAACTCATTGGACCTTAGTTTCTCCATCAAGAGAGTGGAGATCAGAACAGTATTTGCCTTTATAGGGTTCTTAAAGAGATTAGAAAGATAAGATGGGCAAAACATTAAAACATTTGCGATTAATATGAACAGTTGTTCTTCCAATAGGTTTTTAGCAGCCCACTCACCAATGCAGAGTCTTCATGGGATCCTGCAGCATTAGTGTCTACTGTCTTATTTGTTCTTTCTTTTTTTAAAATTAGATATTTTCTTCATTTACATTTCAAATGCTATCCCAAAAGTCCCCTATACCCTCCTCCCACTCTGCTCCCCTATCCACCCACTCCCACCTCTTGGCCCTGGCATTCCCCTGTATCAGGGCATATAAAGTTTGCTAGACCAAGGGGTTTCTCTTCCCAATAATGGCCGACTAGGCCATCTTCTAATACATATGCAGCTAGAGACACGAGCTCTGGGGGCACTGACTAGTTCATATTGTTGTTCCACCTATTGGGTTGCAGACCCCTTCGGCTCTTGGGTATTCTCTCTAGCTCCTACATTGGGGACCCTGTGTTCCTTCCTAGAGATGACTGTGAGCATTCACTTCTGTATTTGCCAGGCACTGACAAAGCCTCACAGGAGACAGCTATATCAGGGATCTTTCAGCAAAATCTTGCTGGCATATGCAGTAGTGTCTATGTTTGGTGGCTGATTATGGGATGGACCCCCTGGATGGGGCAGTCTCTGGATGGCCCATCCTTTCATCTTAGCTCCAAACTTTGTCTCTGCAACTCCTTCCATGGATATTTTATTCCCTATTCTAAGGAGGAATGAAGAATCCATGAGTTGGTTCCTTCTTGACTTTCTTGAGTTTTGGAAGTTGTATCTTGGGTATTCTAGGTTTCTGGGCTAATATCCACTTATCAGTAAGTGCATATCAAGTGACTTCTTCTGTGATTGGGTTACCTCACTCAGGAGGATATCCTCCAGATACATCCATTTGCTCAAGAATTTCATAAATTCATTGTTTTTAATAGCTGAGTAGTACTCCATTGTGTAAATGTACCACATTTTCTGTATCCATTCCTCTGTTGAGGGACATCTGGGTTCTTCCCAGCTTCTGGCTATTATAAATAAGGCTGCTATGAACATAGTGGAGCATGTGTCCTTATTACCAGTTGGAACATCTTCTGGGTATATGCCCAGGAGAGGTATTGCTGGATCAATTGGTAGTACTATGTCCAGTTTTCTGAGTTATTTGTTCTCTCTGAGCATAAGAGTTGCACTACAGTTATTTTAGTTACCGTTTGCCTCTCTACAATTCTGGAAGACATTCTTTGAATTCCAGTGTTTACAAAGACATCAAAAACAACTAATGGAGGATGACTGAACTCATATCATGGAATTAATTATGTACAGATTACTATGCAGTTCACTTCTGCACAAACACAATTACAAATGATAGCCAGCTAAATATATGTCATACTCAATGTTTCTTACTAACTTCTTTCCCAGGACTTTTCAAAAAACAAAAACAAAAACTAACACTCCAAGGATACTGCTGAGGATGTTGTCTCTGGGCTCCTCATTTGTCTCTTCTCTTTCTTTGCTGTTCAATGATGGTTATTGATCGACTTCCATGTTCCACACTGGGCAGTAGCTGCTGCTGGAGCTGCTTCATGTCTTCTGTATCACTCCCTTGATTTAAGACTGATATAGAGATCACAAGGATATCCAAGTGCTGGTGTACATTTCTATGACTCTCACAAAGCTGTTACTATTACAGATGTTTCAGAAGCTCATCCCTTCTGAAAGGGTTTTATAGGCATAGTTGCCTGATACAAAGTGCCTTCTCCATTAATTGCTGAGTAGTAATGATCTCAATAGAAGTTATTGGACAAGTCAGCCAACATAATCTACAAGGCAGAGTAGAAAGTGAAAATGGATGAATATTTGCTAAAAAACAAAAATCTTGCTCCAAGGTAGCAGCAAAATTACATAAGACCATCAATAGTGTCTGTTGAAGCACGGCCCCTTGGCATCTTCAAGTCGTACTTTTCAGATCCTTCATGCTTGCCTTGTCTTTTACATAACACAATCACCCATTTCTCTGCTACACAAATTCACATTGTATCTTCTGCCATCTTTTTAATCATAGCAATAGTGTGGAGTAGAATGTGTTACCCTCATGATTCTGGTGGTTTAGTCTACAGCAGTTAATTGTACACTTCAATTTTACTAATGGAGACAAAGTAATATTTCCCTGTGTTGTTCATGACAAATGTTTACTGGGCATCAATGAGTAAAAGGCAAAGCAGTATACAAAGAAACAAAAGAGTCAAGAATGGTAGCACAGATCTGTAATCACAACACGTGGAAAGGCAAGGCAGGAAGACCAGGAGTTTCAGAGCATACTTGGAAACATGAAGATTTTGAGTCTGGCATGTGCTATATGAAAGTCTGTTTTAAAAATAAAGAGAAAGAAAGGAAAATAGACAAACAGAAAGAAAAAAGGAAGAAAGAAAAGAAAGAAATAAAGCAAGCAAGCAAGCAAGAAAGAAAGATGGAGAAACTAAAGGGATGTAGACTCTATGCTACAAAGGACTATTTTTGAATTCTAGTCTATAACTGTTTGGCCTTAAATAGTTTTTTTCTGTTACCATCTGCCAATTCTCCTGTCAGTAGAGGTGAGACTAATGGTTAAGATAATAAAGTCGATACAGTTAGAATTAAATATATTTTGGCACTGGGGACAGTATTTGACACATAATAAGTGCTCAAAACTTTAGTGATTTCTCTTTGTTTCCATATTTGGGCCAGGAAAAAACATGTAACATCCCTACTCTTGACGTTTATGGCCAAAATTTGGATCAATACAGGCTATCTGTTCTAGTACAAGCTGACATTTTGCTTGTCATACATAAAGCAATAAATATTAGCTCTGGATAGACTTCAAGATTAGAGTCTATAAGACAGGTGTAGTTGCTGACTTAGCAGTTGGTGGGCTCCCAAGTGTAGAGGTGTGTGCACATGCTGGAGATGGAAAGAAAGTGAGTGTTTCCCCTCCTGCCCTGCCTCTCTTGGTTTTCTTTCCTTTCAATCCTCCTTCTCTCTACCTCTGTCTATTCCTGTCTTTGTCCTCAAAGAGGGCAGCACAATTTCAGACCTAGAGAATGGATTCTCTTCTAAGAAACTCACAGCACACTGAAGAAGAGTACTAAAAAAAAAAAAAATTGAACAGATTTAAAACGTGACAATCTGGGAGAACACAAATGAGGGATACACACACACAAAAAAAAACCCATACTGTGTGCTTTGAGACTCCAGGATACCTTCTTGGGGAAGGCAGCTTCCGAGCCAGCACCACAGGGATAATTGAGGACATAACAGGAGAAGCATTGTAGAGAGCCCCATCTCTAAGTACCAGGCATAGCGAGGATTCTCTTCATATTCCACCAGAAGTTGGTGTATAAAACAGAAAAGTGAAGGTTGGTAATTGTGGTTTAATTGTATTTTAATTCATAGCGATTGTGGATGCAGGAACAGTGAAATCAGAAGGGCCAGCTTTTAAATTTGTCTCTTCCTGTCATTCTGACCCAGCTTGTGCTCCAGCTTTGCAGGAGCTTCTGCATTTCGTCTTTCCCCTTTTGTGGAACAGGGCAACCCTGTGGATTTCATGTTTTATGATTATGCCAATCCTAAGAGGAACCTGGCAGCATCCTGTGGCCCTATTCAGATGCCAAGTGTTTCTTAAACCTGATGTATCTTTCTCACATGTGGCTGTATTCTTTACTTTTCATTTCACGGTAGATTTATTGCTTGTTCTTCCTCTCTCTGATGCCCACCCCTGCTAACCTAACTTTGCAAAATAATCAGAGATATTCAGTTTATGTATCTGAGTTAGAACACTGGCATTGTGAATCTAAAATAATATTTCTTTTTAACTAGTTAAAACTTATTTCATCTTTTGGGCAACTCTTCCGACCTCTTTCTTCCATTGTCAGGTAGAAGTGTATTGGGAGCTAGGTTCTTTGTCCCTTTCTCTTCCCTCCTTTCATGAGATGCTTTTAATCCCAGAGGAGCGGCTCATGCCTCTCGTCCCTCTGAATCTGGGGTGCTAGAGGATGTGTTGAATGCTCTGAGCCTGCCCACTCCAAGCCGTTCATGCACCATCAGCTTCCATTCTATTCCCTTGGAAGAGTTTCACAAGATGCCTTGAAACCCTTCCCATCATGCTAGAATCCTCAGAAGCACAGAAACATGTTGCTGAATGCTCCCCAGATGAGCTATCAGTGGATAGCTGATGCCAACAACTGGCCTGCATTTTTCTCATGGAAAGCAAGCTTTTTGTCCAATCAGAAAGCAATTGTCTATCATCCTATCATTTGGGCCATAATTGTACCTATGGGTACCTCTTGCCATGGCAGGTTTTATTGTAGTTCACTGATACCCTCCTGTTTTAATCAATTTACCCATTAATCTGTCTACTTTGGGGGTTTCAATCTCCTAGATCTAGATGGAAACACTGATGTCACAAAAAGACATTTTTATATCTGTGGTTCTTTCTAATGTCTACTGAATAAAATCATGCATATCTAGTTTTCTGAGTAGTCTGTGGTGGTCATTGTGGTGGCCTGAATATTATGATCTTTACAACTCTACCACTGTCATTGTTAATCTATATATAGTCATTTTTGTGACTACCTCAGTTTTAGGTCTCTTTCATTTTAGAGGGATTTCCCCCTCTGAGCACCTTCTTATCTCTAGGGATAGAAAGAGCAAGGCTGAACTGTCTAGCAAATCCACCTGATTTCAGAGTGGAGGTATTAGATACACCTGGGTGAAGCCTCTCCATTTGCCATTCTATTATTGGGTATCCATAATTGAATAGGCCAATATTCCTCATGCATCCCCATGAATGAAATCAATTTTCTTGTTCTAGCATTGTAGGTCAACAACAGTGACTCTAACTTTCTGGAATTTACATGCACAGTGCCTATATGATTTAGGGATGATTTAAGTACTGTATGTGACACATTTTAGTAAAACACAAATTTCTGTGTTACTGTCACATGAGCATCTATATTTATATCTAAACACAGCAGGTTTGATTTGGGATGTATTTCAGAAACATTTCAATACCTAATGATTTTCTGAAGCTGTCTTTAATTACTCAGCGTCACAGAATTCAAACAAAAACAACAAAATAAGCCCATCAAAAACATGTTTGACTTGAATAAAAATAGCAGGCAGCTGGAGAAACAGGCACACTTTGCAAAATAGGCTGTGTGCATCATGCTTTGCATATTTATAACTTGGTAGCTTCATCTCTGCTGGCAGTTAGTGGAGTGGTGATGGAAGGGAAATTGTCTCATAGTCTTATCTGACAAAAGGAAAAGGAGCCAGGACGTGTGTGTGTGTGTGTGTGTGTGTGTGTGTGTGTGTGTGTGTATTGGTTTTCCTTGCCAAGTTTTCTAGGAGAGTAAACATTCCTTTACTTTGGACACACCACATGTGTCATGTCCCTGATTATCCAAGAGACAAGTAGCAACACTAGGGTAGAGCCATCTTCACTCTGTCCAAGCTGACGTACAAACAGAAGCGATGTTCTGTACATAGTTACATTAGAGTTATCAAGGAAGGCAATGTATTTGATGAATAAGTAGTTATAAATGAAAATAAGCAAGTAAATCATGTAAAGTTTTAACACCCATACAGGATATATAATAACTTACAAAAAAGGATAATAGACAAGCCTTGAGAAAATCTGCACCCACAGAGAGCAAATTAGATATGAGGGGTTTGGATGGTGGGGTGGTGACAGAGATAGTAAAACAATGAAGGAAAAATGAGGGTATTTTATAAATAAACAAATATATTAGTGTGCATATTCATAAACATTTAATTTTTACTGGAAGCTCAAGTGTTAAATAAAAGAGTATAGACTACAGAAGGAAAATATTACTATGGTTCCTTTCAAGAAAGATGAGGATGGCATGAAACATGTCACTGCTCTAAACTGAAAATTAATATCAGTATAGTAGGAAATAATCTGAAGGTTATTTATTTTTCTGTAATGTAACTGGTGGCAAAACCAAGGTCCAACAACAAAAAAACCTTTTCATGTTTCAAATTGAATAGTAGTGAGTGGAGTTTTAGATTTGGTTCATGATCCATAAATATGGTTATTAGGCACAAATAGATATTATGGATCAGAAATGCATAAAGAAACATCAAAGCAAAGTTCTGTGTGAGTTTGGGGAAAATGGGAGTTGGAGAATCTAAAAGTTCTAAGTGACAGATCATCAAGGAGGTCTAAGTATGAGTTAACCTTGGGCCTCCATGGCTCAGTGCTAGTTATAATGGGATGTCTGGTTGTGAGTTGTGCTACATTCTTATCTATTAGTAGTACCTGTTTGTTTCGACATACAAAATTACTCCCCAAATTATTATTAGTGTCAAAGAATACACATTTATTATGCCATTAATGCTGTGGATTAGAAATTTGAGAGAGATTTAGTTGGCTTAACATCTTTTTTTTCCAATTTTTTATTAGATATTTTCTTTCTTTTTTTTTCAACTTTTATTAGATATTTTCTTCATTTACATTTCAAGTGTTATCCAGAAAGTTCCCTATACCCTCCCCCCTCCCGACCCTGCTCCCCTACCCATCCGCTCCCACCCCTTGGCCCCGGCATTCCCTTGTATTGGGGCATATAAAGTCTGCATAACCAAGGGGCCTCTCTTCCCACTGATGGCCAACTAGGCCATCCTCTTCTATATATGCAGCTAGAGACACGAGCCCAAGGGGGTACTAGTTAGTTCATGGTTATTCTTCCACCTATAGGGTTGAAGACCCCTTCAGCTCCTTGGGTACTTTCTCTAGCTCCTTCTTCCTTGGGAACCCTGTGTTCCATATTAGATATTTTCTTAATTTACATTTCAAATTCTATTCTGAAAATTTCCTCTACCCTCCCCCCACCCTGCTCCCCTACCCGCCCACTCCCACTTCTTGGCCCTGGCATTCCCCAGTACTGGGGCATATAAAGTTTGTAAGACCAAGGGGCCTCTCTTCCCAGTTGTGAAGGGTGTTGTTTCCCTAATTTCTTTCTCAGCCTGTTTATTGTTTGTGTAGAGAAAAGCCACTGATTTGTGTGAATTAATTTTATATAAGCTGTTTATCAGGTTCAAGAGTTGTCTGGTGGAATTTTTGGATAACTCATATATACTATTATATCATCTGCAAACAGTGATATTTTGACTTCTTCCTTTCCAATTTGTATCCCCTTGATCTCCTTTTTTTGTCGAATTGCTCTGGCTAGAACTTCAAGTACTATATTGAATAGGTAGGGAGAAAGTGGGCAGCCTTGTCTAGTCCCTGATTTTAGTGGGATTGCTTCAAGTTTCTCTCCATTTAGTTTGATGTTGGCTACTGGTTTTCTGTAGATTGCTTTTATTATGTTAGGTATGGGACTTGAATTCCTGATCTTTCCAAGACTTTTATCATGAAAGGGTGTTGGATTTTGTCAAATGCTTTCTCAGCATCTGAGGAGATGATCATATGGTTTTTGTCTTTGAGTTTGTTTATATAGTGGATTACGTTGCTGGATTTTCATATATTAAACCATCCCTGCATCTCTGGATGAAGCCTACTTGGTCATGATGGATGATCGTTTTGATGTGTTCTTGGATTCAGTTTGTGAGGATTTGAGTATTTTTGCATCGATATTCATAAGGGAAATTGGTCTGAAGTTCTCTTTCTTTGTTGGAAGTTTGTGTGATTTAGGTATCAGAGCAACTGTGGCTTCATAGAATGAATTTGGTATAGTACCTTCTGTTTCTATTTTGTAGAATAGTTTGAAGAGAGTTGGAATTAGATCTTCTTTGAAGGTGTGATAGAACTCTGCAGTAAACCCATCTGGTCCTGGGCTTTTTTTTGGTTGGGAGACGATTGATGACTGCTTCTATTTCTTTAGGGGAAATGGGACTGTTTAGGTTGTTAATCTGATCCTGGTTTAACTTTGGTACTTGGTATCTGTCTAGGAAGTTGTCCATTTCATCCAGGTTTTCTAGTTTTGTTGAGTATAGCCTTTTGTAATAGGATCTGATGATGTTTTGGATTTCCTCAGGTTCCGTTGTTATGTCTTCTTTTTCATTTCTGATTTTGTTAATTATGATACTGTCTCTGTGCCCTCTAGTTAGTCTGCCTAAGGGTTTATCTGTCTTGCTCATTTTCTAAAAGAACCAGCTCCTGGTTTGATTGATTCTTTGAGTAAATCTTTTTGTTTTCACTTGGTTGATTTCGGCCCTGAGTTTGATTATTTCCTGCTGTCTACTCCTCTTGGGTGAATTTGCTTCCTTTAGTTCTAGAGCTTCTAGGTGTGCTGTCAGGCTGCTAGTGTTGCTCTCACTAGTTTCTTTCTGGAGGCATTCAGAGCTATGAATTTTCCTCTTAGGACTGCCTTCATTGTGGCCCATAAGTTTGGGTATGTTGTGGCTTCATTTTCATTCAACTCTAGAAAGTCTTTAATTTCTTTCTTTATTTCATCCTTGACCAAGGAATTATTGAGTAGAGTGTTGTTCAGTTCCCACGTGAATTTTGGATTTCTATTATTTATTTTGTTATTGAAGATCAGCCTTAGCCCATGGTAGTCAGATAGGATCCATGGGATAATTTCAATATTTTTGTATCTGTGGATGCCTGTTTTGTGACCAATTATATGATCAATTTTGGAAGAGGTACCATATGGTGCTGAGAAGAAGGTATATCCTTTTGTTTTAGGATAAAATATTCTGTGGATATCTATTAAATCCATTTGTTTCATGACTTCTGTTATTGTCCATGTGTCTCTGTTTTGTTTTTGTTTCCAGGATCTGTCCAATGGTGAGAATGGAGTGTTGAAGTCTCTAACTATTATTGTGTGAGGTGCAATTTGTGCTTTGAGCTTTACTACAGTTTCTTTAATGAATGTGGCTGGTCTTTCATTGGAGCATAGGTAATCAGAATTGAGAGTTCATCTTGGTTGATTTTGGCTTTTCATCTTATGAGGTTGTGTCAGGATGCCAGCCATGTTTGGAGTCACCTGAAGCCTTGATAAGTTTGGAACATCTGTTGTACTCCCTTACATGGCCATGGGAAAGAGGTCTTAGTGCCTTGTCATGTGCACCCCCGTCGTCCCAGTTAATTCTGTCTGAGAACCAACTAGAAACTAGCTTTCCAGATTGGTTGATCTGGGAACAACACTATGTCTTTTGATATGAAAATTATGTCCCAGTATTTCCACATTTTCTGAAGCCCAGGAGAATTAGGTCTCACTTTTATAAGAGAGAAGCATGAAAGGATTTGTGGAAATATTCTGAAGCAGTACACACTGAGAAATTGATATGTCACCTAAGAGAATCCAACTATTGGCTAAGACTTCTTAGAAGACATGTATCAGTTGAGTTATGAACAGGGAATTATTCATGGAGATTTAATAATGTGACTATTTACATAAATGAATTCAGTGTCTTTAAAAGCAATAGAGATTCCATAAATGATAGTTTTATAGTATATTAACAAAGTGTTAATAGTAGTCAGGTTGGTACCATCTGAAAGGACTGTAAAATAGACCAGTTTTGGCCAGAACCACCCCCCCTCCAGAGCTCCTGGGGAGTGGACCACCAACCACAGAGTACACATGGAGGGATCCATGGCTCTGGTCACATATGTGGCAAAGGATGGCCTTCTTGGACATCAATGGGAGGAGAGGCCCTTGTGCCTGAGGGTGTTTGATGGCCTAGTGTAGGTGAATGCCAGGGTGGGAAGATGGGTGGGTGGGTGGATGGGGAGTGCACCCTCATAGAGGCAGGGGAAGGAGGGATGGAATAGTGGGTTTCCAAATGGGAGACCTGGAAAGGGGATAACATTTGAAATGTAAATAAAGAAAATATCCAATAAAAAAATAAAACAGTTTTCTTTTATAAAATTGATTATTGTATTTATTTGCATCCTAAATGTTGTCCCCCTCTAGGTCCTCCCTCCCAGAGTTTTACCCCCTTCCCCCTCCTCTTTGCCTCTGAGAGGGTGTTCACCCTACCCTGGCCATCTTTCTTCTCTGGGGCATCAAGTTTCTACAGGATTAGGCACATGCTTTCCCACTAGGGCCAGGCAAGGCAGTCAGTTCTCTGCTATATATGTGCCAGGGGTCTCCCACCAGCCGGTGTAGGCTCTTTGGTTGGTAGCCTGGTCTCTGGGAACTCCCCCAGGTTTACATTAGTTGACATTGTTGGTCTTCCTATGTGGTTGTCATTGCTTTCAGTTTATTCAATCCTTCCCCTGACTCTTCCATAGGGGTCTCCTACCTCAGTTCAATGATTAGCTCTAAGTATTTGCCTCTGTCTCAGTCAGTTGCTGGTAGAGCCTTTCAGAGGGCAACCATGCTAGGTTCCTGCCTGCAAACACAACATAGCATTAGTAATAGTGTCAGGGTTTGGTGCCCATTCCTGGATGGAATGGACCAGCTACTGTTGGGCCAGCTACTGTTCAGCCATCCCTTCAGTTTCTGCTCCAATTTTGTACCTGCATTTCTTTTAGATACGAACAATTTTGGATAGATCAGTTTTCAAAAGATCATATTCACATAGTTGCTTTGGGTTGCTGGATGAAGCTAGGCCATGTTTTATAACCAAAAGGAAATGATAAAAAAATCATTTCTTCTTGTCTTAGTTACTGTTCTATTGCTAAGAGACACCATGACCAAGCCAATTTATTAAAAGAAAACATTTAATTTGGGGGTTGTTTACAGTTTCAGAGGGTGAGTCTTTTGGTCATTGTGGTAGGGACATGGTATAAAGCAGGCAGGCCTGCTGCTGGAGCAGTAGCTGAGAACTTACATTTTATCCACACATTGGAGGCAAAGAAATCAAGAGTGGGCCTAGCATGGGTTTTGAAACCTCCAAAGAGCACACCTTCTCCAAAAGGCCACATCTGCTAATCCTTCCCAAAATTAGAGGTCCTAAAAGACGAAATGAATAGATCCTTTAAAGAAATCTATGAAAACACAAACAAACTGTGGAATGAAATAAGTAAAAGAGTTTAAGATCTGAAATGGAAATAGAAAGAAAACCCAAGCTTAGGGAAATGAAAAATTTAGGAACTTGAACTGGAACCTCAGAAGCAAGCCTCATCAACAGAATATAAGAGATGGGAGAGAGAATCTCAGAGATTGTAGACATGACAAAAGAAATGGATACCTCAGTCACACACACAGACACACACACACACACAGACACACAGACACACACACACACACACACACACACACACACACACACACACACAGTTAAATCTAAAGAAACTCCTCTGGCACAAAACTTCCAGGAAATATGAGACACTATGAAAGTCTGAATCTAAGAATAATTGGAATAGAGGAAGGAGAAGATAAGCATGTGAAATGCCAGGAAAATATTTCAACAAAATCATAGAAGAAAAATTTTCTAATCTAAAGAAGGAGATGCCTACCAAAATAAAAGTAGCATACAGAACATTAAATAGAACTAGAAAAGAAAATACACTCAATACATAACAATCAAAACATTAAACTTACAGAAAAATGAAAGAAGGTTAAAAGCTGCAGGGGTAAAAGACAAAGTAACATATAAAGGCAGACGTGTTAGAATTGTACCATATTTATCAATGGAGATTCTAAAGTCCAGAAGGATTTGGATACATGTTCTATAGAATCGAAGAGACCACAGATGCCAGATTACCAGGAAGAGAAATTTTAATCCAGCACCATGGTTCTTGTGGCTGGAATACAGACATGCCATTAGTACACATCTTTAATCCCAAGCAATGAAGATAAAGTTAGTTTGTGGAAGGAAGTAGCCATGTTTGAAAGTGATGTGTAATTGAGAGGCAGACAATGTGTTGAATCAGAGAAAGATTTGATAGAACGAGTCAGAGATAAGATACGTTCAACTCTCATGAGAGCAACACAGTGGAAAAAAAGCTACTTAAGAACAGTTCAACTAACTAGTACCCCCTGGGCTCGTGTCTCTAGCTGCATATATAGAAGAGGATGGCCTAGTTGGCCATCAATGGGAAGAGAGGCCCCTTGGTTATGCAGACTTTATATGCCCCAATACAGGGGAATGCCGGGGCCAAGGGGTGGGAGAGGGTGGGTAGGGGAGCAGGGTCGGGAGGGGGGAGGATATAGGGAACTTTCTGGATAACACTTGAAATGTAAATGAAGAAAATATCTAATAAAAGTTGAAAAAAAAAAAAGAACAGTTCAGGAAGAGAGTTAGTCAGTTTTGTTCAGTCAGTTGAGTTTAGTTTAGTCAGTCAGCTCTGGAGACTGTGCAGTGGAGTTGAGTTCAGATCCATTCAGTTCATGTAGCTGAGGGAGTAGTTGAAGCTATAGAATAAGAAGGACCCAGAAGATTAGAACAAGATTAGGCTACTTTCTTCCAAGTTAGTCTGAAGCCAAGTGAGCAACTCAGTGAGAAGCTGAGAGAAGCCAGATTGAATCAGCCAGCTTGGAGAAGAGTTTGAGCCAGAATAGTTGAGTTGAACCAGTCAGACAGAGTTCAAGAAGAGCTAAAAAGGGTGAGCTTATTCAGCAGTAAGCCTCCAAGATGATAATTACGTCTGATGAGTAAAAGTTACTTTTATACTACTATACTCATCTAAACTTCCAACTTCCATAGATGGAGAAAATAAGACATTTCATGATAAAACCAAATATAAACAATAGCTGTCTACAAATCTACCCTTCAGAAAGTGCTAGACAGAAAATTCCAACCACATCCAAGAAAACACAGGGAATAAATAATTACAGACCAGAATATTTAAAAAGGGAAACACATACATACACACCAGCACCACCAGCACAACCTACATAACAATAACAAAATAACAGCAATTAGCAAGCACTAGTCATTGGTATCTCTCAATTCTCCAATAAAAAGACACAGACTAACATAATGGATGTGAAAAGGAATGCATCCCTTATTGCATTCAAGAAACACTTTAACATAAAAGATAAACATTACCTTAGATTAAAAGAATGGAAATGAATATTCAAAGAAAATGAACCTAAGAAACAAACTGATGTCTCTAGCTAAATATCTAACAAAATAGATTTCAAACCAAAACTAATCAAAAGAAATAAAGGAAGAACACTACATATTCATGAAAGAAAAAACGCAGAATAAGGACATAGCAATTCTGAATATCTATGCACCAAAGAGAATGACACCCAAGTTCATAAAAGAAACACTAGTATAGTTTAAATCACATGTTAGTAGATATTGATAGTAGTCTACTTTAATACCCTACTCCAACAAACAGGTCATCCAGACAATGCCTAAACAGAGAATTGCTGGATCTAGCAAGTATTTACAGAAAATTTCATCCAAACACAAAAGAAAATACATTCTTAGTATCTCATGGAACTTTCTCCAAAATTCACATCATACTGAAACTCAAAGCAAATTTCAACAAATACTGAAAAATTGAAATAACATCTGGCTTTCTATTTGACCAGCAGAGATAAAAGCTGGATACCAACAACAGTGGAAACAGCAGAAAACTTACAAACTTATGGAAATTGAACTACTCTCTCTCTGAATGAAAAATGAGTAAAGACAGAAACTAAGAAACAAATCAAAGACTAGAATTGGATGAAAATTAATACAGAACGTACACAAACATATGGGTACAATGAAGAATCAACTACATGCCGACATAAAAAACTTGGAGATATATTAGCAACTTAGCAGCTCACCTGAAAAGTTCTAGAACAAAAAGAAGAAATCACACTCCCAAAGAGTAGACTGAAAGAAATATAAACCCAGGGCTGAATAGGAAAAAATAGAAACAAACAACAGCAACAACAACAAAATAAAACAAAGATTCAATTTTTTTTCTTCCTCCCCTTCCCTTCCCTTTTCCCTCTTGCTTTTTATTTGTCTCTCATTACGGATGGTTGTGAGCCACCATGTGGCTCCTGGGATTTGAACTCATGACCTTTGGAACAGCAGTCAAACATGATAAACAGCAGTGCTCTTAACCACTGAACCATCTCACCAGCCCAGATTCAATTTTTTAAAGAAAATAAATAAGACTGACAAACCCTTATTCAAATCAACTAAAAGGCAGAGCTAAATTAACAAAATTTGAGTATTAGAGGAGGTACAAAACAAGAGACACCAAGGAAATCCAGAGACTCATAAGGACATACATTAAAATTTTTATATTCTATCAAACTGGAGAATCTGAGAGAGAGAGGGAGAGAGAGAGAGAGAGAGAGAGAGAGAGAGAGAGAGAGAGAAAGAGAGAGAAAGAGAATTCTTGAAAGCATATTAATTGCCAAGCTTAAGTTAATATCAAATAAGCAATTTAAAAAGACCCATAACCTCTAGTGAAATAGAAATAGTAATTAAAATAAAAAAAACAAAAACAAAGAAGTACAAGGCCAAATGGTGTTAGTACAGAATTCTACTAGACTTCAAAGAAGAGCTAATGCCCAAACTCCTCAAATTACCTCACAAAACAGAAACAGAAACAGAAGGACATCTGCAACAGTTACTAGAATACTCAAACCACATAAGGATCCAACAAAAAAGAGAATTACTGGTCAGTTTTCCTTATGACCATAGATATAAAAATTTTCAATAAAATACTTGCAAAACAAATCCAAAGGACTAAAAATTAGGCTTCATCCCAGAGATGGAGAAATGGTTCAACACACGTAAACTGATAAGTATAATATACCATATAAACAAACTGGAAGACAAAAACCATATGATTATCTCATTAGAAGTAGAAAAGGCCATTGACAAGATCCAACCTCTTTTGTAAATAAAAGTCCTGGAGAGATTAGAGATACAGGGGACATACCTCAAAACAATAAAGGCAGTTTTCAGCAAGTCCATAGCCAAATCAACTTGAATAGAGAAAAACTCAAAGCATTTCCACTAAAATCATGAACAAGATTAAGGTGCTTTCTTTCTTCATATATATTAGAGTATGTGAAGTCCTATAGAGCAATAAGACAAGTGTGAAGGAGATCAAGGATATAAAAATTGAAAAAGATGTTAAATTTCATTGTTTGCATATGCTTATGATATATATATATATAAGTTTACATAAGTGACCTGAAAAATCCTACTAGGAAACTCCTACAATTGATAAATACTTGTAGCAAAGTTGTTGGAATACAAAATAGCTCATACAAATCAGCAGCCCTCCTACATACAAATGACAAATGGACCAAGAAAGAAATCCGGGAATCAACACCTTCCATAATAACCTCAGGTAAACTAAAATATCTTACGGTAACTAAAACTGAACAAGCAAAAGGCTTACACACTAAAAACTTCATGTCATTGAAGAAAGAAATTGAAGCTATCACAAGATGGAAAGATCTCTCATGCATATGGATCAATAGGATTACTATAGTAAAAATGGCCATCTTATCAAAAACATTCTACAGATTCAATGCAACCCCCACCAAACTTTGAACAAAATTCTTCATGGATCTTGAAAGGACAATTTTCAGCTTCATTTGGAAACACACACACACACACACACACACACACACACACACACACACACACTCACACACACCAAAACGTCTGGCTAGCTAAAACAGGAAAAGGGGGAGGAATCACTATCCTTAATTTCAAGTTGTATTCCAAAGTTATAGTAATGAAAACAGCACAGTCTTGGCACAAAACAGATAGTTGATCAATGAAATAAGTTAAAGACCCAGAAATATATCACACACCTATCAAACCTGATTTTTGATAAAGAATCCAGAAATACATACTGGAAAAGAGACAGTACCTTCAACAAATGGTGCTGGTCAAACTGGATGTCTACATGTAGAAGAATCCAAATAGATCCATACTCCCCACTCTGCACAAAAATCAACTCCAAATGGATCAATGACCTCAACATAAAACCAGATACACTAAACCTGATAGAAAAGAAAGTGGAGAATAGCCTTGACCTCATTGGCATAGAAGACTTTCTGAACAGAACACTGTAAGCATAGACATTAAGATCAACAATTAATAAATGGAACCCCATAAAACTGAAAAGATTTTCTATGACAAAGGACACTGCCAGTTGAACAAAGCAGTGGCATACTGATTGGGAAAAGTTTGTGATAGAGGACTAGTATTCAAAATATATAATGAACTAAAAAAACTGAATGGAGAAAACAACCCAATTAAAAATGCAGTATTGACCTAAGCATAATTATTAAAAGAGGAAACTGAAGTGGCTGAGAAACACTTAAGGAAATGTTCAATATTCTCATCTCATCAAGGAAAAGTAAATCAAAACTGCTTTGAGATTTCATCTTATACAAATGAAAACAAATGACATTTCATGCTGGTGAGGATGTTGGGTAAGAAAAACAGTCCTCTATTTCTGGTAGCACTGTAAACTTGTACAGCCCCTATGGTAATCAGTATGGTAATCAACCACTATAGTAATCAGAAAGAATGAGAATCAATGTCCCTCAAGATCCAGTTATACCCCATCCCCCTCTGGCCATGGGCAAAGAGACACCTCATGGTGGTGGTGTTTTATATCCGGGCAGATCACACAGCAGTCCTTTGTTCATCCCAGCCTGCTGCCTGACTTGGTGGATGTCTTATGCCTAAAACTCATAGAAATCAAATCAAGTCAAATCAAATCCAGGCATCACAGTGTGGGAGGAAGAAACCAGACAGAGATGGGTGGACTGCCATGCCATGCCCTCTGGTACATGGCACAGGCGGGCCATAGATATCCACTTGTTGCCATACCATGCAGCATGGATCAAAGATGTCACCCAGGGGCCCACCAGCCACATGACCAGCCTGCAGTGAGAGTGACCACAATGTGGAAGAATGTGGTGGTCAGATGCGAGAGAAAGAGAAGTGGAGCAGCTTTATTATTATGAAGAGAGATGGAACTGGAGACCTGAGGGTGGAATGGAGTAGCCTTTTGTGTGTGGGGAGCCCCACCATCTAGACCCATGGTAAGGTCCCAGCGTGTGTTGCTGCTGAGGTCCGTGTCTGAGTCTGTGGCTACACCCAGGCCAGGGTTCAGTGTCAGATGTCTGTAGAGCATATTACCACTAGAGAACACGGGGCTATCCCTGGTCAGGGAAGCTAATAGGGACCAGGTGATGTCCAAAGCCTGTACACAATTGGCCCTGCCCCTCACTGGATGCAGTGCTCTGGACATCTGTCATCACTGCTGGCATCACTCAGGAGAGCAAGCCCTGCCCTATTCCCAGGCAGCACACTAGATCTGTTCCTGTTCCAGCGTCTCCAGGTTAATTTCCCCTAACAATCCAGTATTTCCAGGTTAATTCCCAAAAAGTGTGCTCCCTGCCTGGCAATGCAGAGGGAGATAGAAGTTAAGTTTATGATTTGACTCCCAGCATCAGCCAATTATGCTAAAGGCCACAGTAGCTCTCCAATTAGATGCTTGCAGGGCTAGAAACACTCACTCTCTGATTCTGCTTTCTATAAAGCCTTACCCCAACAGATATTCGGGGGCTCCTCTTCACCAAAACCATCCTGAATGGCAGCAGTGGGCTGAGCCTGAGCTAGCTCTAATAAAGGCTGTGATGTGATTTGCATAGGATTGGCTCCTGTCTGGTCTTCTGGGGTTCACTAACTCTTCTCTGGCACTACAACACTGATAGTAAAAGAGAGGAATTATGAAATTTTCAGGTAAATTGATGGAACTAAAAAACAAAACAAAACAAAACAAAACAAAACAAAACAAAACAAAACAAAACAAAATCCTGAGTAGGTAACAGACCGAGGAAGACAAATATGGTGTGTATTCACTTATATGTGAACATGAACTGTTAAGTCAGTGATAGCCAAGCTAAAATCCAATTGAATCACAGAGGTTAAGAGGAGAGTAAGGGACTAAGTGGGGTATGGGTGGATAGGCCTCCTTAGGAAAGGGAAATCGAATAGATAGGTATGTATGGGTGGGTGGGAACTGCAACTGGAGAACCAAGTGTGGAGTGAAAAGGGAGGATCCGACAGGGAATATGGGGAAAAACAGCTAAAATTAAGGGTTATTTGGGGTGTAATATGGGAACCCAGAATACTTTCTAAAATATGTACAAATATGAAGATGATCTAAATGACATTGACCAATAACTGGGGAGACAAAGTCACCATGAACTAGGATTGTGTTGAGTTGTTGGCCAAAAGGGTCCCATGGGACCCAATCCAGGGTGTTGCCAAAACTATAGATTGCTCTCTTTAAAACTGACAACAAGGTCCTGTTGGTAAAAACAACATCTATACAACTCATTGAACATGGAGAATTTGAGCTGGTACCTACATCCAGCCTTTACCCCTATGTTCTAGTATCTTTGGTATAGAAAGGTACTCTGCATGATACCAAAGGAGAAACATAAATACCAAGCTAGCCATAAACCCATCAATCTACAATAGTGTGCTGCCTACAAGACATACATACTAGGGCAATGGTGGTACAAAGCTAGTGGGAGTAACCAACTCATATGTGATTTGAATTAAGTCCTATCCTACACTGCTTGGGTGATCAAGAACCTGAAACTAGATAGCCCAGTGACTAAAAAAGTAAATAGTACTGTTTTAAAAATAAACAACTACCACACAAATACATAATAAAATGATTCCTAATGACATTTTTCTGTATTCATAGATCAGTGTCTTGGTCACCCACCACCAGTAAAGCATCTTCCTTCTGTAGCTGGGAAAAAAAATATAGACTCACAGTCAGACCGTGGAACACAGCCCTACATGGAATGTCCCCACCAAATCTCTTCCCTCAGGTCTCAGGAAACCTTGGGAGGAGGTGGAAAGAGTGTAAGACCCAAAAGGGATGGAGCTCACCAAGGAAATAAGGCCCTCTAAATCAAAGGGTCTGAGACAGCCTGCCCAGTATCTGCATAGGTCTGCACCATATGGGGCCCTAGAGCTGAACAGAGAAATGGACATGTTCCTATCCTTAACCTAGAAGTTATCTCCAGTTTCCTCTAAGGGAGTCTCTTAGGGAAACAAACTACATTCAAGGGAAGGCATGCCCCACAGTAGATGGCCAATAGAAAATGAACTCAATGGCATCTTTGGAGATTCATTGACTCACAATGTTGTATCAGGATGTTTTCTTTTATTATTTTAAAAGTTTATCTTATTTTTATTTTATTTTATTTATACATATATTTTTCTGGTTTTGCGCAGCATGTTCTTTGCATATATATATATATATATATATATATATATATATATATATATATATATATGCTTCCAGTTTAGTATTTTTATGTGTTTTTTTTTTTTTTTTTTTTTTTTTTTTGTTTTTTTTTTTTTTTGAGCATGAAAATTAGTGTGTCTCTTCATCTGTATCTAGTTCTTGCACCTTGTCCTGGGATCTTTTAGTTTTGCATGTTTTCCTATTCTAATTTGCTATGTTTTGTTTTGTCTCAGTATATTTTTATCCTTTCAAAGCTTGCTGGTTTTCTAAGAAGAGGCAGAAAAGGAGTGAATATGATTGGAGGTAGGGAGAAATTGTGAGAACTAGAGGGAGCAGAAACTAATAAAATATATTATGTGACAAAAACCATTTTCAATAAAAGGAAAAATTTACAAGTGAGAAAAAAATGTAATGATAAGTTATAATAATTTTCACCCTCCAAAATTATATTTTTGAATGAAAGTAAATGTTGAATTTTGTTCAAAGACTTGCTAATGATCTATAGAAATAGCCATATGGCTTCTCCCTTGTGAGTTATGTTGAATTAAATTCTGCATCGTTTTTTTTTTTTTTTTTTTTTTTTGTAAGATAACTATTATAACTTGAATAAATTTAAATTGTAGCATATTTTAATTTTAATATACAATTTCCTTATGCTCGTTAATAATTCTTTAAACTATTAGATATTATTCTGCCAAACAAAAAAGTCACTTTTGAATAAACTTCTGGGATAAAAGAAATAGTAGCTACTAACGATGAAATGAAAAACAGTGTGAATTTCTTGGAATATGACATCCAGATTTCTTGACTCGAAGTTTCTACGATTTGTCAGAATTATAAGGAAAGGTATAATTACAAATATTCTAATCTAGAACAACTATACTGCATTGATGAATGGGTGTAAGAAAGAGTGAAATGTTACAAAGGTAACAATCAGGCCAAAGTAGCCTTTCCTTTGCCTCTGCAGATCTGGTGTTTGAATCTTGTCAACAGGGGTTGAAATCTGGCCTGGGTACAGCTATCTTCCCAGTATCCATCTATGATTTGGAAGCTTAGGAAGTTCACGAGAGTTTCACACAGTGTGCCATACTTATTCGATTTGAAACCCAGGGAAATTATCATGTTTAATATGTGTCTCAGAGATTGCAATTAAAATAAAATATGTGTGATAAAGCACTATCATTTATGCCATAGTTTGGGAAAAATAAAAGCATAATGCACATTAAAATGAATCATGCCCGAGTCAAAGTCATTCATTTGCTGCATCCTGATCTGCTTGCTATCAACAGGAAAATTCAGAAGGAAAATTAGCAATAAATACTTGATGATAGCTAATGCAGAGCGGAATATATGAGTGGTATGTGACTGATTATGGCTGGTGACACTTTCATATTACATGTTATTGTTAACTCTGTTTTATAATGAAAGCATGATTTCATTATAAATCTAAGTGGAATTCCAACTCCTCCACAACACAGGGATACAGTGAGTACCTGCTAAGTTAAAAGGAAGAGCAATTTATGTTATGAATGTTTGCACCCTAGGTTGTAGGGTTTTTTTGCTGTTATGTTGGAAATTATTAGTGCTGATACTGTGATCCTCCAGGAGAGGTGTGAATACTTAAAAAAAAAGAAACTCTGAAAATCATGACTAACACAATACTACTTAAATTAAATATATTAAGATTGATACATATTAATATATTTTAAGAGTTTGGAAATTATAAGTTATATCATATAGATGGAGACTAAAAATGTTCCCCATATTAATGAAGATAGGCTAATGGATTTCACTTACATAAGTAAATGACTAATTTATCATTGTCATAACTGCTGCAGGAGTCTTTATAGATACCACAAGAACATAGGAATATAGACTTGGCTGGTTTTCCTGGCATTGCCTTTGTAATTCACAGGCATTGAAGAGAAAACAAACACATGTGGCAAGGAAGGTAGTATTGTTAAAACCAGGCAGTAACCGCAGTCAACATTTCTTTCTCATCTCATGTTCTTCTGTTTTTTAAAAAAGAAAGCATTATCTTCACATCCATTGCCCATTTTGTGGCCCTGGTAAGTCACAGAAGAAAGGGGAGATGCTTGGGTGTAGAGAAACCTAACTTCATAGAGTTTACACAATTACCAATATGAAATAGTGAGTGACTCCATGTGATCTTATCAAAAATTAGAGGTGGGAAAGAAAATGGATCTGAAGTAGTACAGATCCACTCTGTTGTTTCAGAGGTAAGTTCAGTTCAATGACATCCTTGCTTTAGTGATTATTTCTGATTTTGTCCTGTTCTGCTGTTTGTCTTTTGAGAAAAAGAAAAAAATAAAACTACACAAGTGGAAACTGGGTGTGTAGCAAGCGCTCATCATTCAGGATCATCGAATCAAGTGGAAAAGGAAAGTCTAAACGACCCAGAGGCTCAGAGAAAGCATCATTGCCAAAGGTCAAGAGGTCAAAAAAAAAAGTCTTGAGACTGGTTAGCAAAGTATTAGGTCATCGTCTCATCATAATACTCATGAATCAAAATCGCAAATAGATTAACCGAAAGTTTGCAGAATTAATAAAGCTAATGTTGCATGTACAAACTTAAGTGAAATGTGCACACACACACACACACACACACACACACATTTTATAAATATATGAATGATCACAAGTAACCTAGCCTACAGGGAGAGTAATGGAAATGAAAAGAATAGAAACAGGGGAATCACCTAAGTAGCTAAAGCAAAGAAAAATACTGCTGCATAAGTAAGCAATCTAAAGGCAGAAGACAGAGAAAGGTCATGTAAGGCATTGCCTGATTACCCCAGCCTTCCTTCTCCCTCAGGCCTCATCCCATCCTAGGCTTAGGTTTTCCTGCAAATCATGGTAATTGGGAATCAGCTCACACAGCTGTGAACCACCAGTCACAGAGAGAGAAGCAGCAAATTGGAAGCTGAGCCTCTCTGCTGGAGAGAGAAAGGAAGTGACTTGTTTATGTACCATTTCATCACTCTCCCCAAGAGGCAAAGGCCCCATGGTTATGTTTCATTAAAGGTACAGTGACATTGTGATTTTAAAGCAAGAAGATTTGTCCCGCTCTTGCGATTAGAAGACTTAAATTCAATTCTCAGTTAAAATCGTGAACTGCTAACAGTGTGAGGAATATAAGTTTGTAGATCATTTCCTCCTTTTATAGATGAATGTCTTTTGAACTACAAATATTAAATGATATGCCACATTTGTTAGTGCTAGTGTCTAGGCTATTACAATCACCACTCGTTTGGGTTACCATTTTTTGTAACTGTTCTCTCAGGCTTTGGAAAAATATCCCTGGGATCCAGAGGCTGATCAACTTAGTAATCTTTCTCTGTCTCTCTCTGTCTCTCTTTGTCTCTTTCTCTGTCTCTGTCTCTCTCTGTCTCTGTCTCTCTCTGTCGCTCTCTCTCACACACCATTCTATAGATATGTTCACTGTTACAAAGAACTCTATCACATAGCTGGTCATTTCTCTTCTTCCATCCTTGGTCCTGTTCTCATGTGATTTTGATAATTATGGAAGTTACCATCAATTTACTAAATTCAGCGTTCCATTCAACCTTTTACTTTATTTACTTCTTTCCTTAACCAACTCCCCCCATTATGCTGCCACCAACTATTTGTACCTAAGAACAAAATCAGATGCTGTGTCTCAAAACCTAGTATTCTGGCCTCTTATCTTTTAGATCTCACATCCCTCAAAGGCTGTCTTTGTTTATATATTTGAAGCTAGTTCATGTTACCATTTGTAATTTTTAATCTGCTGAAAGAAGGGAGGGCAGAAGGCTAGTATTGTATTTATTTACACTTAAAGCATGACGCCCGATGTACATATACCTTGTGTCCATCTACTTAGCTAAAGATTGGTCCTATGATCATGCTGAGAGATGTAGTGTTCCTGAAAAGAAGAGAGAGAGAGGTGGTCAGGGGGCAGCTTTTTCTTACTGTGATACTTGCTGAATTCTCCTTGATACAGATTTTACAGCCAAAATATCAGCCTGTTTCTGTTCTCAGTATCATTTCCTTCTGTCCCACATGAGGAACTGTGGCACACAGCACAAACTGCCTCTCCTAACTTCTCTCAGGCCCTGGGCTGTCTAGTCTCAATTGTCATAGTGTGTGTCTCCTCTAGTGTAGATGGCCAACTTTGGAGAAAATCATATTACTTTGCCTGTTAATGTTTGTAGATTTTGGAGTTCAGGTTGAGTCAATATACTTACATTATCATTGAATCTGCTAAACTATAAGCTGTTCTAGGATAAGAGTTATCCATCTTCTTAAATGTCCATTATTTTCACACTACCTGGTTATAGATAAATGAAAAAGAAAACGCTGATGATTGAAAATACGAAAATAGTATGTTTCTGACTTTATAAATTTATTGGTATGTTAAATTAGTCTATCATCTTTACTGTTTTGTAGATAACATTGCTCTTTCCTTCCTCCCTCCTTCCTCCTGTTCTTCTCTCCCTCCTCTCTCTCCTTCCTTCCTTCCTCTCTCTCTCTCTCTCTCTCTCTCTCTCTCTCTCCCTCCCTCCCTCCCCCTCTCTCTTTCACTCTTTCTTTCTTTCTTTCTTTCTTTCTTTCTTTCTTTCTTTCTTTCTTTCTTTCTTTCTTTCTTTCTTTCTTTCTTCTGAGACAAATTCTCACTATTATGTATTCCTGGCTTTTTTGGAACTCACTATGTAGACCAGGCTGGCCTTGAACTTAGAGAAATGCCCTTGCTTCTGCCTCCAAGTGCTGGGATTAAAGGCACTCCCAGGAAGATCATATCTTTGACTAAGATATGATCAAAGGTAATGTTACTATATGCTTATCTTTTCCTCATTTATCATAATCACTGTTTTCTGTGTATTATAATTCTAAATCCCTTAAAATTATGCTTTCCATTTATAATCCCATACAATAGGCATATATCACATCTTGATCTTGATTTACAAGTAATTGATTTACAAGTAATAATTTAATTGTCATTTCTTTCACTAGCTTAATTGCCCTTAAATAGCTTTTCTGTATTAAAATATAGAAACATCCCATATATTATACCTTTCTCATTACCAAAGCCTTTCTTTGTAGTAATAAAACACCAAGTAAATAAGAGCTCAAGAAAGTATAGGAAGGTAAAAAAACTTGTCAAAGTGAATTAATCACAGTTAAGGAACTTATTTTTCTTAATGCTGTCACTCAGAAGTTCATGTTTAAACCTATCCTAGCTAGGGTTAAAATGCTGTTATGAAACAGCACGACTAAGAGCAAGCCAGGGAGGAAATGGTTAATTTGACTTAAACTTCTGTATCATTGTTTACCATCAAAGGAAGTCAGGACCAGAACTCAAACAGGACAGAACTTGTACTGTCCACGACTACCTCCGGTGCCTTCTCACAAAGAATAACCGAACGAGTCGAACGAAAGAATATCTTTGGTTCTACTGGTCCCTACCGTGGAAGGTGTTACCCGACGGAGGTGGTGGAGGTATTTAGTGATTAATTATTTTACGGGACGTCCGAAAGGTCATCGGACTAGAACACCTTCGTAAAGAATTAACTCCAAATTCCTCTCAGATGACTTTAGCATGTGTCAAGTAAACATAAAACTCTCCAGCACAAAATCCAGTCTTCATTTCTTCACTGTGGTGGTGGTATTAATAGGTGGGACCTTTAAGAGGTGAATAGATATCATCACATAATGGGTGAGATTGATGACTTTCTAATATTATTTCTGGGAGCCTATCTCACTCATGTTGCTATACAAGGACAGAGAGGCATTCTTCACAAAGAAAGGGTCCTCACCAGACACCCAGTCTACTAAAAACTAGGGTTTGGTCTTCCCATCCTTCAGAACTGCATGCATAAAGTTCTGCTGTTCATACTCTTCCCAGTTCATGGTATTTATTTATGATAGCAGCTGTAGTGAATGAAGATCACTATAATTAAAAGCATATGCTGTAGAGAAGAGTAGCAAAAAGTGACCTACTTTTCTTCCACAACTTCAGATTTGATTGGATAATCGATGGTAAGCGGGAAGAGTGAGCTAAGAAATTAGGGATGGATGAGTCTACACAGATTCTGCAAAGGTGGCAGCCCAGAAAAACCCACCCAGGGAGATGGGATGACAACCTTGGCTGCCATTCTGTGCTTCAAGCTGGTCTATCCCAACATCTACTCCATCTACAAGGAGCATCTAGAGGAGCCAGTGCCGTAGAACTAGATTCAGGAGCTTGCCATCACCATCAAGATGAAAACCTGAAGCACGATGTGATTGAAGATGGCAATGGCTACTGTGGGCCACAATCGGATGCCAAGCAACTCTGGGGAGGCTGAGAGACTCATGGAGGATCTGAGGGGAGACAAGGAGAAGGATGACACTTTGCAGAGCACAGTGTCACCTGGAGGACTCAAAGAGGGCAAATACTATGGGAAGATGCTTTTTAAAAGTGGACTCGTGAAAGTAGAGGGAAAGATGGAAGAACAGAGCTGAGACAGCCAGAAAGAATATGGGAGTGATATGGGAACACGGTTGCAATGGGCAAAGCAGGTGGGCAAAGAACATGGATAGAGCTGGTGTGGTGGTTTGAATCTGCTTGGCCCAGGAAGTGGCTCTATTCAGAGGTATGGCACTGCTGGAGTAGGTATGGGCTTATACGATAATGTGTGTCACTGTGGGGCAGGCTTGGAGGTCTTCTGTTTTGCTTGGTTCAGAAAGTGGCACTATTCAGAGGTATGGCATTGTTGGAGTGAGTATGGCCTTGCTGGATAATGTGTGTCACTGTGGAGGCAGGCTTGGAGGTCTTCTATGTTCAAGCTTTACCCAGAGTGGAAGAGAGCCTCCTTCTGGCTGCCTTAGGATCAACTTTCAGCTATTTCACTAGCACCATATCTTCCTATAGGCTGCCATGGTTCCTACCATGACGGTAATGGATTGGACCTCTGAAACTGTAAGCTAGACCCAGTCAAATGTTTGCCTTTATAAGAGTTGCCTTGACCATGTGTTTCTTCACAGCAATGAAACCCTAATCAAGATAGCTGTTTTATTCTTCTTTTACTTTGACAGAGGTCACAAAAGATAGGGGGTGAATTTGAGAGGATTGGAAATAAGTATGATGTGAATTTTCCAAATAACCAATAAAAATTATTTTAATTTAAAAAGAAATTAAAGATGGAGCTTGAATTTCTGTGTAAGGGTTGTATATAAAACACTACCTCTACACTCTCAGGTGACATGGAAGGTAGGCTTATGCAATCACCCAGGATATTCTTTTTTTTTTCTTCCAACTTTTATTAGATATTCTCTTCTTTTACATTTCAAGTGTTATACAGAAAGTTCCCTATACCCTCCCCCCTCCCGGCCCTGCTCCCCTACCCACCCGCTCCCACATCTTGGTCCTGGCGTTCCCCTGTATTGGGGCATATAAAGTCTGCATGACCAAGGGGCCTCTCTTCCCAATGATGGCCAACTAGGCCATCCTCTTCTATATATGCAGCTAGAGACATGAGCTTAGGGGGTACTAGTTAGTTCATGGTTATTCTTCCACCTAGAGGGTTGAAGACCCCTTCAGCTCCTTGGGTACTTTCTCTAGCTCCTTCCTTGGGAACCCTGTGTTCCATCTAATAGTTGACTGTGAGCTTCCACCTCCATGTTTGCCAGGCGTTGGTATAGTTACCCCCGAGACAGCTATATCCGGGCCCTTTCAGCACTATCTTGCTGGCATATGCTATAGTGTCTATGTTTGGTGGCTGATTGTGGGATGGATCCGTGGCAGCTGCTGTCATTGGGTACATCACCCAGGATATTCTTAATGCAACAGGATCCTACCATCTATACCACAATAGAAACCTGAAGAATTCTTCAGAAGATCAGAAAAATCTTTGTGAAAATATTTCTAAAATCTCAGTGTACAATAGAAAGATCAACTCTATATCTAATCAATTAGACATGATGATTCTTTATGACAAATCCTTGTGTAGTCATAAGAATCAACAAATTACTTTACAATTTTTATCTTGTTTTATGGGTATGGGTATTTTGTTTGCATATATGTCTCTGTTCAACATACATGCCTAATGCCAGCTGAGTCCAGAAAGGGGTATAGGATCCCCTGGAATTGGGGTTACAGAAGTAGTGTGAACCTTGATTGGGTGTTTGGCATTGAACTCTGGTCTTCTATAAAAATAGCAAGTACTTTTAGCCTCTGAGCTATCTTCTCAGCCTGATAAAAATACTTCTTTGCTGTCTCATTTTGCATTAGCAGGTGGATAAAAACATCTCTGAGTAATTATGTAAATGTTATTAACATAAAAGGGGAAACTAAAGAGAGGAAAGGACACCCACCATTCAAACAAACAAACAAACAACAGTAAATAGATCAGAGACACAGATGAAACAGGGGATAGTGTAAGCACTGAGAAGTTAATATCCTGAGAACTACAAAACACATACTGTTTGTAACACAAGAATAGTGTTTCTCAGGAAGAATGACAGTAGTATGAATTCAGGCATGAATTCCCTCCTATTTAGTGAGCCATATGTTCAATTAGACATCTGTTGGTTACTACTAAGATATTAATGTCACTATGGTACCGTTGGGAATACCCTGCTGGGATGGTCATTTTGGTTCACAGGCTTACAGCTGGGTAGAGGAGTTATTAATTACTTTATTCAGATGGCAGCTTACATAGTAGCTTTGGGTACCACGAGAACTAACTGTTAGGAAGATGGCTTCCGGGTCAGTTCCAGTTTAATTGTTTCAAACCTGTGCCCAAAGTTTGTGTGGTCTTCAGAATTTCTGGTCTTACCTTCGAGTTCTGGGAGGCAATCAAAGGTGAAGGCAATAGCTTATATTCTTTGCGGAGTCCCTTGGATGTCCCTGGCCAACAACTTGAGAGGAAGGATCCCTTGCCTGGCACTAGTTTGTGTTATGCACTGCGTGGCTTCTGTGGGTGGCAACAGGAAGTAATGATGGCTCACAAATGCATGCATGCAAGCTATACTATAGAGCAATAGTGGTAAAAACTGCATAGTATTGGTACAGAGACAGGCAAGTAGATCAATGGAATAAAATTGAAGATCCAGAAATGAACCCTCACACTTATGGTCACTTGTTCTTTGACAAAGAAGCTAAAACCATCTAGTGGAAAAGAGATAGCATATTCAACAAATGGTGATGGCTTAAGTGGAGGTCTGTATATAGATGAATGCAAATTGATCTATTCTTATCTCCCTGTACATAGCTCAAGTTCAAGTGGATCAAGAACCTTCACATAAAACAAGATACATGGAATCTAATAGAAGAGAAAGCAGGGAAGATCCTCAAACACATGGGCACAGGGAAAAATTTCCTGAACAGAACACCAATGGCTTATGCTTTAAGAGCAACAATCGACAAGTAGGACCTCATAAAATTGAAAAGCTTCTGTAAAGAAAAGGACAATGGGAATTTTTCAATAGGAAAAAAATGACAACCCACAGACTGGGAAAAGATATTTACCAACCCTACATCTGATAGAGGGCTAATAACCAAAATATACAAAGAACTCAAGAAGGTAGACTCCAGAGAACCAAATAACCTATTAAAAAGTGGAGTAGAGAGCTAAATAGAGAATTCTCAACTGAGGAATCTCAAATGGCAGAGAAGCACCTAAAGAAATGCTCAATACCCTTAGTCATCAGCGAAATGCAAATCAAAACAACCCTGAGATTCCACCTCACACCAGTCAGAATGGCTAACACCAAAATCTCAGGTGACAGCAGATGTTGGTGAGGATATGGAGAAATAGGAATACTTCTCCATTGCTATGGGGCTGCAAGCAGTAAAACTACTTAGGAAATCAGTCTGGTGGTTCCTGAGAAAATTGGAAATAGTTCTACCTGAGGACCCA
The DNA here is from genome assembly GCA_902729485.2 of Mus minutoides. Taxonomy (NCBI): domain Eukaryota; kingdom Metazoa; phylum Chordata; class Mammalia; order Rodentia; family Muridae; genus Mus; species Mus minutoides. Next base: position 68,452 of record LR751434.1, on the reverse strand, counting down.
GCTACATCACTCCTGGGCATATACCAACAGATGCTCCACTATGTTTATAGCAGTCTTATTTATAATAGCCAGAAGCTGGAAACAACCCAGATGTCCCTCAACAGAAGAATGGATACAGAAAACATTATATATATATATATATATATATATATATATATATATATATATATATATATATATATATATATACACACACACACACACACACACACACACACACACACACACTGGAGTACTATGCAACGATTAAAAACAATGACTTCATGAAATTATCCGGCAAATGGAACTAGAAAATATCATCCTGAGTGAGGTAACACAGACACAGAAGAACACACATGGTATGTACTCATTAATAAGTGGATATTAGCCCAAAAGCTCATAATGCCCATGGTACAACCCATAGACCATATGGAGAATAGAAGGAAGGAAGATCAGTGTATGGATGCTTCAGTCCTGCATTGATGGAGGAATAGGACAATTGTGGGTGGTGGAAGGAGAAGGGGAGCAGGGAGGGAGAAAGGAGGGGGAGGAAATAATGGTGGCAGTATCAGGAACTGAAGTAAATGTGAAAGAGTTACAGAGGATCAGGAAATTGAACAATATAGGTATCAGGGGGATGAGGAACTGGGGAGAGCCATTGGAGGGTCCCAGATACCAGAGAAATGTGAGACTTCCAGGACCCAATGGGGATGACTTTAGCTGAAATTAGCAGAGAATGGGAAATAGAACCTGTTGAGACCACCTCCAGTAGATAGGCACGACCCCTGGTCAAGGGATAGGGTCACTCACCCATATCAAAGTATTTTAAATCAGAAATGTTCCTGTCCAAAAGAATAACAGGGACAAAAAATGGAACAAAGACAGTAAGAAGGGCCAACTGGGGTCTGCCCCACCTGGGGATCCATTATGTCTGCAGACACTGAACCCAACACTGTTGCCTTGGTCAAGAGGTACTTGCTGACAGGAACCTAGTGTGGTGGTTCCTTGGTAGGTCTGGCCAGCAACTAACCAATGCAGATGTAGATGCTTGGGGCCAACCATCAGACTGAGCTCAGGGAACCTGGTGGGGGAGCTGGCCTAAGGACTGGATGAGCAGAAGGTGATTGACAACCAATTGGAAGAGCAACATAGGCTGGCCTGACCACCCAGTTCTCCCAGAATCTAGACCACCAATCAAGGAGTCTACCTGAAGGGATATGTGGCTCCAGATACATATGTAGCAGATGATAGCCTTGCCTGATACAATGGAAGGGGAAGCCCTGGGTCCCAGGGGGGTTTGATGCCCCAGAATAGGGGATGCTGGAGCGGTGGGGCAGGACAGTATGGGTGGGTGGGGAAGCACTCTCATACAGGCAAAGGGGAGGGTGGTGGATAGATGTGGGATAGAGTGGGAGTTGGTGGAGGGTGTAACTGGAAGGAAAGTGGGATATCATTTGATATGTAAGCAAATGGAGTAATTAATAAAAAATATTATTTTGTTTATAAATAAAAAACAAAAGAATATGTTTTTATTGTACCTATTTATCTTACCTTTCCCTCACCTCTTTCTGAAGTACAGACCCCTCCTGTTTTCTTCCTCTTTCCTTCATAGTGGTTGCGTTCTACCAAACCATCTCTAAAGCTCCTCCTCCATAGTTCTTTTCTATTTTTATGACTTCTGTGTTACTCCAGTTTATGTACTAGAAGCTAAGATCCACAAATAAGGAGACCATATAATGCTTGTCTTTATGGATCTGGGTTTCCTCTTACTTACATGGAAATTCCATGATTTCATTTTCTTTACAGCTGAATAGAACATCATTTTGAATTCAACATCCCTTTATGTTAAAAGTCTTGGAAAAAGCAGGAATTCAAGTCCCATATCTAAACACAGTAAAAGCAATATATAGCAAACCAGTATCCAACATCAAACTAAATGGATGCAATCCCACTAAAATCAGGACTAGACAAAGCTGCCCACTTTCACCCTACCTATTCAATATAGTACTTGAAGTCCTAGCCAGAGCAATTCCACAACAAAACGAGGTCAAGGGGATACAAATTGGAAATTAAGAAGTCAAAATATGACTATTTGCAGATGATATGATAGTATATATAAGTGACCCCCAAAACTCCACCAGAGAACTCCTAAACCTGATAAACAACTTCAGCAAAGTGGCTGGATATAAAATTAACTCAAACAAATCAGTAACCTTCCTCTACTCAGAGTATAAACAGGCTGAGAAAGAAATTAGGGAAATGACACCCTTCAAAATAGTCACAAATAATATTAAATATCTTGGTGTGAATCTAACTAAGCAAGTGAAAGATCTGTATGATAAGAACTTCAAGTCTCTGAAGAAAGAAATCGAAGATCTCAGAAGATGGAAAGATTCCCCCATGCTCATGGATTGGCAGGATTAATATAGTAAAAATGGCTATCTTGCAAAAAGCAATCTACAGGTTCAATGCAATCCCCATCAAAATAACAACTCAATTCTTCATAGAGTTAGAAGGAGCAATTTGCAAATTCATTTGGAATAACCAATACCCAGGATAGCAAAAACTATTCTCAGACAGGTGTGGTGGCCCACATCTTTAATCCCAGCACTTGGGAGGCAGAGGCAGCGAATTCCTGAGTTGGAGTTCCAGGACAGTCAGGGCTACACAGAGAAACCCTCTTGAAAAAGCAAAAAGCAAAAACAAAAACAAACAAACAAACAAACAAACAAAACTCCTATTCTCAACAATGAAAGAACTTCTTGGGGAATCACCATCCCTGACCTCAAGCCATACTACAGAACAATTGTTTGTGCAATAAAAACTGTATAGTATTGGTACAGTGATAGGCAGGTAGATGAATAGAATAGAACTGAAGACCCAGAAATGAAACCACACATCTATGGCCACTTAATCTCTGACAAAGGAGCTAAAACCACCTAATGGAAAAAAAGACAACATTTTCAACAAACAGTGCTGGTTCAACTAGTGGTCAACATGTAGAAGTGTGGTCCCCCTCCCCCTATGCTGGCTCCAGGCTGAGAGTTCAGACCTGATGCCTCTGAAGGCAGGCCACCTACTGCTTAGCTCTACAGCTAGGCTTGCTTCCTTTGTCCTGCTAAATGCCTCTTTCTCAGGAATCTGTTACCTGTGCCTCAACCAGTTCACCTTCTTCCAGCTGGGACATTCCTCAGCACTTCCGGACTTCCAGGCACATTCCAGGGGCCTGCACAGAACTGACTGGGGGCAGGGTCTTCCCTCCCAAGAAACCAAGAGAGATTTTTCAGTAAAGGACGTGCTTTGACCAGAGAACTGACTTATTGTTTTCATTTCTCTCCCATCTGTCCCAGCCCCAGTCTGCCTTCCGGGGAACCTAGTCCATTTTGTGGAGGACCTCGGGCAGCCCCCAACTTAGAAGAATGCAAATTGATCCATTCTTATCTCCTTGTCTCAAGTCCAAGTGGATCAAGAACCTTCGCAAAAAACTAGATACACTGAATCTAATAGAAAAGAAAGTTGGGATCTTGTCTCCTGGGTCCCTCT